>JBBMKC010010070.1:0-19105 GCA_037834085.1 Bipalium vagum | reverse complement strand
AACTCTTTCAGTTATCTTTTGTTTTAGATTAATACCATTTTAAAATCCCGGAGTGACTTATCGAACACCCTGTATATAAACTCATAAACAAATATATAAACCCATAATCAAATATATAAACTTTATGAAATATGCGGTTTTTTTTAGAAGGAAATGCAATGTTGGACATATTGTGAAATATTGGATATGTGGAATGAACGATATTTAACGAAAAATGGTTAGTGTAATATTTTGAAACTTGGTTCAAAGCATTATTACCAATTACTCAAAAAATGGTAGCACCAGAATAAATCTTAATTTCTGATCAATAGGCTGCATAGATTCAGTTAGAGTCGCTTGGAAATGTGCACCATACTTTTACTGCTTCATAGATTCAATCAGTGATGACACCACTATTCATAAAGGGAAATCTGGTCTTCTAAAAAAAGAACCTAAGAAAAAATTTCATAAATTCCGAAGATGTGCTGCTGCCATCCTGAAGAATTGAAGATATTTGTATGACATGAAATCATCAACACTGTAATAAATGTGAACTTCTATTTCAATTTATTGTCGATCAATAGTCTTATTTTTAATAAAATCAAGGTTTATCCTTAAATATTCGTAAAATCAATCTTTCAAACTCCATATTACTTTCGATGACAAGACTGGTGTAAGAATAAATACACTTTCTCTCTAAAAAATTTGTTTACAAATTAAAATTTTTCATACTATGTAGTTTATGTCAACTCTGAAAACATTTTTGTGACGGAAATTAAGACCAATATTAATTATAGGTTGAAAAAATCCAAATGTGGTATGTACAATTTTTTGATAATTTCAGTTTTATTGATAAGAAAATTGAAACGGAAATAATTATTGAATTCATATCATTATTAAGAAATCAAAATATTAAATAACACTTGAAAATGTAAAAATGAATAATCATATATGAAATAAACTTTTACTTAATTTAATAAAAACAACTTACTTATTTTGGAATGACTTCTATTTCAACTATAAAATAAAAGCGTGAAATTTATAATAACCATAATTAATAATCATTAATAAATAACCATAAACAAATATTTTTCAACCATTTTGGAAATTTATCTATATTAAAACAAAATTTATTTTAAAAAATTATTCAAAAATTTTATAAAAATTTATAAAAATAATTTTGAAATTCTATTTATTGAATAATTTAATTTTAAATTAGATGTTAATTCTTTAAATTTCATCAGAGAAATATCACATAACTATAAGAAAAAGTTATTTAATTTATTTAATTTTAGTTGTTGTCAGATTTAACCAGTGTTGTCAGATTTAACTGGTTGTAAAAAGTGGTTGTTAGATTTAATTGAACTATAAATAGTTAGAGATACTAGTAATAGTCAGAAAATAAGGAAAATGGAGCCATCATTTTTAGATAAATTAGCAGTTTTCAGCAATCTTGATTTGTTTGATTGGCTAAGAAGAAAAGGATTGATTCAATTTGAACAAATCTGTGCTGACTGCAAATTGACAATGTCAACAGGTTCTTGAATTTCTGGATTTAAAATCAATATAAATATACTTATAAAGGTAATAATTATTAAAATAATATATTTTTATATTATTTATTTAGGCTATATATTTGTGGGCATGCGGAAGATTGTTTACTTCAAAGAAAATTCATTTAATGAAATATTGTTATTGATAAAATTTTATAAATCTTTGGTTTAATTAATTTTTTTCATTTATTTTATAAAATATTCATTTTTCAGTGTTGTGTTAATTTGTCCAAAAATTTTGGGTTGTGAGATTAAATTGGTTGTATAATGGGGTTGTGAAATTAAATTGGTTATTTATCGGTGTTGTCAGATTAAATTGGTTGTATAAGAGGAATAAAAAAATATTAAAAAATAAAAATTTTAAAAAATCCAAATCAAAACAATAATAAAAATTCAAAATCAAAAATTAAAATTTTTATTTTTTCTTTAAAAAAATGGCAAGCGAAAATAGTATTAATCAAAAAAAGATAGCGAAACCAGAATTTAATATTGATGAATGGCAAGCTATAAATGAAAACTTACCTTTTGAAAATTGACTTTTTCCAGATAATTTATTTCACGATGATTTTAATCAGACAACAGAAATAGTAGATGGTAATTTGATTCATTATTAAAATTCTCATTATTATAAAAAACATCTTGGTTCCCTTTTTGATATAAGATTTCACCAGCAGATAAAACTTCAAAAAATGTTCGTAGTTGTTTAAATTTTATTTTAAAAACCGTTACAAATGATTCAGGTAATTATTGAGTTAAACTAAAACACTTACATCCTATAATTTATTCAAAACATGGTTCATTTCCTTTAACAGCTAAAGATAATGTAACTAATTTATTATATTCGAAATTAGAAAAAAATTTACAATCTGCTGTAGAAATAAATATTAAAGACGTAACTTTTGAATTTTTAATAATATCAATACCTCAAGGAAAGGGAAATAAATATTTATTAATTATAATGGTAATAATTCTTCAAATTTAATATTACAAACTTTTACAAAAAATTCTATTAATATAATTCAAAATAATAATACACTTTTTTTGGCTAGGACAATAATAACTTCTTTAACTTATGATTATTTCACAAATAAAAATTATTTAAATTTTGGAGAAAAAGATAATAGAGGAAATAGAATTGAAGAAGAATGGGCTATAAAATTACACAATATGGCACAAGTATAAATTAAATAAAATGGTAATAATATTGATGATTTAAAATTATTTAAATTTAAGAATTATAGTTTATCATCATAATAATAATAATTCTATTTTATATAGAGGCAATGAAAATTTTGAAAAACAAAGTTTTATATTTTATGATCAAGAAAATATTCACTTTATTTCAATTACAAAAATATCAGCTTCTTTACAATCCCAAAAATATTGTCACAAATGTTTACTAGGATTTCAAAATCAACATAAATGTAATGTAGATAATGTTACAACTTATAGAAATTCAAAAACAAGAATATTATAATAGATCTGATCATAAACGTGGTTGTAAAAATTGTCCAATTTGGAATGAAGCTTATGAATCACGAAGGATAATAAATATGAATAATGAAGGAAATTTTAAACAAAGTAATAAATATTTATTTTTTGATTTTGAGTCTACTCAAGAAAATGCAGGTTATCATGACATGAATTACGCAATAGCTTATGATACTGAAAGAAAAATATATTTTAAAATACAAACAAACAAAATTTCATATTTTAAAATTAAATTAGAATTAGAAAATTTAACAATTGAAAATATTCAAAATAATATTGAATTTTTAAAAGATGTAACAATAAAAAATTCAAACTCTTTTATTGATATCTTCTGTAAATGTTTCATTAGTGACGATTTCAAACAAAATACTTTTATAGCTCATTATGCAAAAGGTTATGATAATCATCCAATATTAGGTTGGTTAATTAAAAATAAGTTGCCAATTGAAAAATTGAGTTCTGTTAATAAAATTACTTTTATGAAAATTAAATATTTTAATATAAGATTTATTGATTCTATAAACTTTACTTTATGCCCATTAAAAGCTTTTCCTAATACATTTGGTTTCAAGAGTTCAAAAAGATATTTTCCATATTATTTCAATACAACAGAAAATAAGACTTACATTCATTACTTTCATAAGTTCTTCAGTCTTATTTAATTCTCCTTTAAGATAATAAATTTCCTTTTTATATTTTTTAAATTTCTGTTTCAATAGATATATAAAACATATTAAAAACCAAATAAAAAGACTTGATGAAATAGAAAGAGCAAAAGAAGGTTATAAAATTTATAAACCAAAACATATTCTTGCTCAATTTATAACTTTCTACTGTCTTCTTTTATAACTTTTAATTTTTCTGGATTTTCACTCGCTTCATTTGGAGAAATTCCAATTGATGAATGAATTTTGTTATTATAAAAATTAATTAAATTTGGTAAAAGATGTAAACATTTTCTATTTATTTGTTCTGTAAATTTTTTGAACATTAAAGTTTTATTAAGTCTTTCTATTAAAAATGCTTTTCCTTTATTCTCTGTTGAGTAAATTTCAATCTCATTATCATCACAAAATTCTTCAAATTTTTTAATATAAAATTAATAATACCTTTATCAACCCAAAGTTTTTCTGAAACTCTATTAGAATCCTCAAATATTTTATCCAAAGCATTTGTAATTGATTGACCTGTTTTATTTTTTAAAGGAACAGCAAAAGCAAAACTAGTATATAAATCAATAACTGTTAGAATTATTTTATAATTCTCCTGGGACAAATGTAAGATCTGCTGACCAAATATCATCTTTATTATTAACTTGAACTTTTATGAAATTTTTAGTTTTTCTAAACTCTTTATGAAGTTCATCTGCTAATTGTTTTTTTTTCAGGAGGAAGAATTTTTGAATTTTCGAAAAGTTTTTCAGTTGCTAATTTTTTGACTTTCTTGGTAAACCTAATCCTAAAGCTATCTTTCCTTTCATAATTAATTTTACAATTGAAAATTAATAAAGTTTTTCTCTTGGAGTTGGATTTTGAATATGGTTCATTTCATGTATTTATACATCTGCAACATGTCTATCTTTTAAATCTGTTGACATATATTTTACATCATGTTTCATTGCTGCTGCATCAACTCGATTTATTGGAATTGAATCAGGTTTTGGACTTGGAAGGATATTTAATTCACCTGTTTCATTAAATTTATTTATTATTTAATTATAGTTTTCTAAACGTTTATCAACATGAGTTCCAGGTCCACAAAAATTTGAAACTGGATGTGTTTTATTTAAAGGATTTTAAGATTTTAAATGTAATTAGCCTGGGTATTTTCCAGTTGTAAATTTGTTTAAAAAATTATTATTTGTAATTTGTGATTGTATGTCACCTCCTGTTTTTATAAAAAAAGATGGAAATCTTTCTTGAATGTTTTGAATATTTAGATTTTTATTTTTAGTCGTTGATAAAATTTTTTAGGTCGTTGTTTTTATTCGTAGATATTGTTGATTTTTCGTCGTTGTCGTTTTTATTACTAGTTGTTTTTTATTTTAAATCGTTGTATATTTTTTTCATGTATTTTTGTATTTTCAAAATGATTTTTATTTTTTTTATTAATAGATTTTTCACAAAATTCGCAATACCATTTTTCTACCACTTTTTTAGGAAAAAAAAGATTATTAAAAAATAATTATAATTAAAAAATTAATAAAATTAATTATTGAGTTTTATTTAAAATTTTTATTAATTTTCCTTGATAAAATTTTAATATTTCCACACTTAATTCTTTATTTATTTTAGAATAATTAAAAAAATTATATCATTCAGATTTTTATGTTGTTCTTTTATTTTATTTTTATGAGTCAAATGTACAATTATCTATTAACCATAATAAATCTTTAGAATAAGATTTTAAATATTTTTATTCTAAATTAAAAGATTTTGCTCGTAAATATATTTCATAATATTTATGTTGTGGAAATTTATTTTGTATTTTATTTAATTCTAGATTGGATAGGTTATTTAAATCGTTTCTTTTAGTTTCCATTTTTGAAAAAAAATTGATTTTTTCAGTTTTAAATTTTTTATTATTTTTTGATTTTTTGGTATATTTTATGTGTATGAAAAAAATTATATTTTATATGCCCCACAAAGGGGATCTTATTTGTTAAAAAGGTTTTTGACAAACGAATGAGCGTGTGCGCCGAGAGGCGTATATGCGAATGAGTGAGGAAAAAATGAGGTACAAACGGGGTTCCTTTTGTGTGTTAATCTTCGTGTTCAAATAAAAGAAAAATGAATTATAATTATTTTTAATCGACTAGGTATTTAAAAGATTATGCAAATAATAAAATCAAATCGAACTGATCAAAATATACAAATGATTCGATAACACTTCATAAGGTTTAAATAAAAATTATCCACTAACGCAAATTAAAACAAGTTATTAAATTTATAATTATAAATTTTTAATTTTTGTTGAACAAACAAATAAAACAAAATACAGATGTTGTATATTAATTGGTAAATCCCGGTAGTTAAGTTTTTAAGAAAGAATTTAGTTTGCTCTTCGCTAACCTAGCCTCAAGAGCCCTCAAAAGAAACAGGCGCCTCTCCGCCATAATAGGCGTAGAGAAGGCGATAAAAAGAAAATAAGGGAAAACACAACAAAAAGGATTTTTATTTTGATATTGATATAATAATTGGGGATTTATCCAATTATTCTATCTGAGTTAGTTTCAAGACTTTATACTTTATTTAATAATCACAATATACAATTTTAAATCAAATTGCTATTTATGATTTGATTAAAATAAATAAAATAATTACTGCTGGCTATCTTTGAATTATGGAGCACCGGATTGAACACTTATAATTTGCAAAATACCAGAATGAAAATATCTTTCTTCTTAATAATTCAAAATCGGAATACGAATTAAATATTTTGAATTGTCTTCAACAAAAGTAAGATACTGTTTCGTGTCTTCGATTTTAATTCCTCTTTTTCTGCTTGGGATTGTTTGCTTTTATACTCAGTATCCTAGTAATCTGACACTGTCCTGTCAGAGGTAATTTGACGATTTAAAAAAATTCCTTTTAATAACTGCGAAAATATCCAATTACAATTTGACGATTTGTCCCTTTTATGAAGTAATCTGATATCTAAACTTCGCTTTTAATTGATGAATAATGCAGACTTTTTTTGCTCTCTGGTTTTTTCGTATTTTAGGTGTTTCTGTTGTTTATTAAGTTTTTAATTTTATTAATATTTTTACATATTTTTATTTATAGGAATATAAATTTACTATATTTATTACTTATATAATTTTTTATTTATTTATTTCGTTATTTAGTTAATATTTTTATTTTTAGTAATTAGCTTTATCATTTTTCCTAAATTTATAATTATTTTTATTTATTTATTATTTCTATGAGTATTAATTATATTTTATTAATTAATTATTTTTTCGGGATTTATCAATTAAATTATTTACACATAAAATTTATACCAAATACTAATATAACATGCATATACATAATAAGGTTTTTAAAGGATTTACATAATAGGTTTTGTAAAAGATTAAAGGATTCGGATCACAAAATTTACAACATTAAATTCAAGTTTTCATTAAAGTTTGGATCAATTCGTTTTTGTTTCCTTGCCTGGGAGTAGTCTCTACAATATTATTTAAATAGTAAAGAATCTACGCCACATGAATAGATGAATAACTTTTAACCGCTGTATTTGTCTTTATTATTTTTCTACTTAATGATGGTTCTATTTTTATAGTTTCTTCTTACTCTCCTTTACCTTTCCATATCGAACTTTTTTCATTAAAATTAGAATAATCAAGAAAAAATAAGATCATTATTAAAGGAATACAATGTCATAAATAACAGTATTACCGTATAATCCCGTATATAAACTGCGGTATATCTTACAAAAAACTGAATTTTTAAAAATTTCTACATTTAATTATTTAAGTCTTGTATTAATAATTTTCACCTTTTTCAAATTTGTTTTTAAAATCAAAAAAATCATTATTTTGTTCATTTTATCTTTTTTTTAATGTGAGACTATACTTTTAATTTCAGTATTAAGTTTTTCAATTGTATGTTTAAAATTTTTTATTTGTTCTTTAAGCTTATAATTTTTAATTAATTTTCCTCTCTAATTTCTTGAATAGCTTTTTGCAATTCTTTATTTCTTTATTTATGATATTATTTTTTATTCATTACAAAGGTTTTTATAATGTTCATTCTCATAAATTCGGGCAAAAATAATGTTTTTTATTTATATTTTAAAGCTTGGATCTTGATTGATTTCACGCATTTCTACACTACAATAGTATTATTTTAAATGTGAATTTAACACATCGTCTGTCATTGAAAATAACATTTTGATTTTACAAAATATATGAAAAAATTTTTTATCTTTATTTTTTTTAAAAAAAATGACTGAATCATAATTTTGTGAAGATTGTAAAAAAAGTATTTCAAAATATAATAAGAGTAAACATCATAAAAAGTACTAATGATAAGAGTAATAATGAAAAAAGTACTAAAAATTACTAAAAAAAGTAATTGTAAAAAATTAAAAATATCCCAAATTTTTATAAAAAAGATGGTAACATTTAATAATAAATTTTTAAATAAATTTCCAACAGGAAAATATCCAGAAGAATTACATTTAAAATCTAAAAATCTTTTTAATAAAACAAATACGGTCGCAAATTTCTGTGGGCCTGGCTCAAATATTGATAACAATTTTATATTAATTTTATAATAATTTTATTTTTAATACAAGAGGAATAAAAATTTATGAAATCTTATTAATTAAAAGATTTATAAATGAAGACAAAATGAAAAAGATTGAATTTTTTATGAAAATAATGAAATGAAAGATTTGATAAAACATCAAAAAAATATTTGATACAAGAAAATCCACCAAAATATGAATTATTAAAATTAAATTTAAATGAGAACAATTTAAAAAAAGAAATAAAGCCAGAAATTAATGGAAAATAATGATAATAAATAATTATCTGTTAAAATTCCTTCACCAGATAAATTAGATTAAACTAAAAAAATTGATTGTTTTTGATGATGTAATAAATGAAAAAATCAAAATTTTATAGAAATGTATTTTACAAGAGGAAGACATAATAAATATTCAATAATATATATATATATATATATATATATAATATCTCAATTCATTTTTTGATTTATCTTTAATAAATATAAGAAATAATGAAAATGTTTTAATTTTATTTAAAATTTCAAAATCAGATAAAGATCCAATTTTTTCAAAAAATTTATCTAATTTTTTGAAAACGAAGAATTTCATGATTTATACAATTTACACATGAGAGAAAAATATATATTTTTTATTAATTTAGAAGAAGAAATGATAATGTCTTCAGCATTTAAAATATCTTTTCAAATTTTTTCTATTAAAAATGTTTAAATTAAATCTATATAAAAATTATTATCATCAAGACTTAACAACTAAAATGTGACTATTTAAAAATTTCTTTAAATCCAACAATTTCAACAAATTTAAATAATAATAGAAATATTAATTTTTCTTTATTACAATCAGCAAAATCTTTATATTAATCAATGTTATTTAAAATTGAAATTCAAGATATAAAAAATGACGAAAAAATAACTTAACAAAAGAACTTCTTTCCATATTTATTTTCTAATACAACTTTAAAATTAGGTTTCACTGAAATAGAAACAATTGAAAACGGTGGTCCATCAAATTCTATAACAAATTTTCTAATGATTGTGTTGGGTTTTTGAATGATGGGGTATATTATTTTTTCTCAAATTCTTTATAATCTGACTCCTATATTATTATTATTATTATTATTATTTCAAACCACCCCCGACGATCCTGTTCTTTCAGTTTCTTCAAATGACGCAGCGTAAGATTTTATTTATTTTATTATTTAAATTTTAAAAAATTAATAATTATATATAATTGGTAAAATCATAAAATTATAATCAGTATTGTTTCTAATCTGAAAAAAAATTAAAATAATTATTGTAGTTGACTTTGGAATTGATACCCAAATTTTGGGATTGATCGATTGGTAATGAATGAATTGATCTTGGGTTTTCGATTAATAACTGATTACTTCACAGTTGATAAAAATAACAATGGAGAAATAATATTTTAGATACCAGATAAAATTAAAGATGATCCAGCTAAAGATAATAAAGGATTCAAAGAAATAAAAAAATTGTATTCACAAAACAAATTTTTAAGAGAATTTTGGTTAAAATTAATGTTTGGATTTTTACAGTTTTATAAGAGAGTAATTTATAACATGCAAGGAAAATTACCATTTACAAGAAAAATTGATATTGATAAAAAATATTTTATGGACCCTAAGGAGATGCAAAATTAAAATTAATAGATTTGAAACTATTTATTCCAGAATTACAATTAAATAAATCTTGTAAATTAAATCTATGGTCAAGAATAAATTATTGAAAATTGATAAATGTAAATTTTTTATCTAGACATTGTGAAGAAAGACATTTAACTGAAGAAACAACACAAACATTACAATTATATAGTGTATCAAATAAACCAATTTGTATATTTATTGCTTTTAGAGAATCTAAAATTAATTTCACAAAAATAATAGTTGGTTTATTCAAAATAAAAAATGTTTAAGAGTTCAAGTTAATAATTCTTATTATCCTTTAAATCCTATACAATTTGAAAAATTTAAAAATAATAGAACTTATTCTAATTACGTAAAAGCATGTAAATATTTTAACAATAATCCTCAACTAGGTTTACAAAATTTATATTCTATCTGTTATTTTGATTTAAATGATCAACCAGAAATGTTATGTTTAAATGGCGCTGTTATAACTTTATATATTTTAAAAGATTCAGATTTTAAAGGAAAAACGAATTGTTATTAGTAATAGAAAAATTTATGGAAATAAAAATAATCGGTGGAAAAAGGTTTAATATTGAAACAAAAAATGAAAAAACAGATAGAGTAAAAAATAAAGTTGAGAAAGATAGTGAAAATGAATTACGTATTTTAAAAAATTATTATCGTTTCCTTTTATATTCCTTTATAAAATATTTTGCTTTAATTTTTTGAAATATATATTGCCAAAAATCTACTTTATTACTATTTGATAAATTATTTTGAACAGTTAAATGTCTTTAATTTTTTCAATTATAAAAATTTTTAAATATATTTTATTATCTAAATTAAATTTTGAAATTGGTAAAACACGCTCTAAATGCCAGTATTTTCTTTAATTTTTCGAAGTCACTCCAACATAAAATTGAAATTCAATTCATTCATACAGAAAATCAAAACTAAATCCAAATAATTCTTCTGAATGATTTAACTCTCTTTTTTCTTTTAAAGCTCTATTTAAGGTATTATATAAATTTTGTGTACATTTTAACATTGGATTTCTTGTTTTCTATTTCTGTGATAATCGTATTTTATTTTCTGGAATATTTCTATGAATTTTAATATGGGTTAGATAACAATATTTACAATTATTTAATTTTGAATAAAAATCTGTCATTTTTTTTATTTATGACAGTCTTTTGTTTTTATTTGAAAAGTGAATTTGTTATTTATAGCTTTCCTTTTATTGATATTGAAGTTTTCATTCACCAAAAACTAATATTTGTGATATACGTGAGTGAACTATTGAACTTGTGAATATTTAAACTGATTTCTAATTTTTACATTGTGCTTACTTTAAATTTTTAATAAATTGTACATTTAATTTTAATATATTTTAAAATAATTTTTATTGAGATGAATCTAGATATTTAATGGCACAATTTATTTCTTAAGAATTGAAAATTTGTTTGAGTATTATTGTTTTAAAGACATTAAAAATATGTTTTACAAACTATGACTGATTTTGTTGATATCTCAGCTAACGAATGAAAATTTTTTGTAACAATTAAGCTTATTGCTTTAAAATCCATACATAATGGGAAGAGTTCACCATATAAATAATAAGAAAGACAGTCAGTAGATCTTCCCGTGTCTAACAGTAATCTTTTTCACGAGCCTTCGTTGAGTGTGAAACTTATGTAACCAATCTTTCATTATAATTTGAATCTTTCTGTGAAAAAGTGCACCAATAGTTTCGAAATTTGCATCAATATCAAGAATTAATATCTAGAAATCATAATATTGGCTGGGCATCAGTGCCTCTTAGTTCTTCAAAAGCTTTATTTCCTTTGGTGTGCAAATCAATTTCTTATTATTTATTCCCCATAAGTGTCCCATACCCTTTTATGAATCGTCTATAGTAATTGCATATACCCAAAAAGCCTCTCAGGTTTTTTATACATTTGAGTTGCGTAAATGTTCGGATAGCATCTATTTTTGAAATTTTCTACCACTATAAATTTTAATAATTTCACCAACGCTAACCTCAACGTTTATTGACCCTCTTGTCTCTAAATAACTGTCATTTGATCATCTCATTTTTACCATACTGTAGAAGTCTGATATCTGTCAGTTTCTGGACAATCTTCTTACTCATTACATTGGTTCTTGATCTGTATCTTATACTAAATCCAGCACTTGTATCATCACACTTGGACCTGCTTGCAATTTGTCATGCGAAATAACTGTTTCTTCACTTTCTGCAATCACATTCACTTGATTACACTCTACTTAAAAAATCTGTAAACCTCCTTTGCCTACGGGCGTGTTCTCCACCAGTCTCAATCCTTTCAGAATAATCGTTTCCGATTTCCAGTATATGGCTCTCACTAGCTATTGTCGATAAGTATGTTGACTTAAAATATGTAAGTTTCCAAAGAATAACATGATCCAATTCATAATCTTACGGTAACATAAAGTCATTTAGAATTCTTAAAAATTCAAATTCAGTGATTCCATGATCGTTACATTTGTTAGTCATTATATATATAAAATGAATTAATTAGCTTTCCTGAAAATTATGTGGTTGCATTTTTACTTAAGTTGAACTAATCCAAACAAATTCTTCCATTGACAAAAACGAAAAACCAGAGTATAATAATATGATTATTAAAAATCAGCACACAGAACGATGGAGTATCGCGATTCTATTTCAGATATCAACATTTATCAATTTAAAGATTCCAGTTCAAGAAAACAAACACCATTATTCCGCCACTTGCTGATATAAATCGCTACTTACAGAGATAATTTAAGTCCAGATCACAATATATCAGATAAAAATGGAAATTTTAAGACGTTTTCAACGGAAGAGTTGGTGAGAAAAAGAAATACAAAAGAAAAAACCAGCACAAAACACGGCAGAAATCAATTTTAAGAACTATATCGACTAATTAAAAATATTTTAAACAAAACAAATTGAAGCACATACAAAAGAAATTGTCGACAAAAATGAAGGAGGCCAAAGCATTTTTTGTTTATTTAACACATTTTATTTTTAAAAATTAAGCCCAAATAATTCAATAATTTACACACCACATGTTGCTATGATGACCGGTTAGAATAACGATCTACAACTCGTCATGCTCATCGTATTGATCTGGTGTTTTTGTACATGCGGAAGGCGTTTCAAATTTAAATAAATATTCGCACCGACTTGGCTCCGATGCTTCCGTCAATTTGTTCTCCACGCCACAAATAACTTGCACCTGAACCGAAAATTGATTTCAATTGAAAACCAACGATAATTAACAATTCAAGTCAGTGACAGAACTAAAAAATCGATAAAAAACAAACCTTCGTCTGCCGATTCGGTCCATTCCAGCAGGCCAAACCGTTGTCGTAGATTTGAGTGGAATATTGATCGTCATTCATCCAATGGCCCCATCGACCAAGCTCGGTTTCGAAGGAAGAATCCTTCGACATTTGACTGGTCTTTTTGAACGGGCACATTTTGTAAATGTATTCCCGATCGGCGAGCTCGTAACACGTTTCATCCTCAGCCAATTTGAAGAATGCCGGATTCTTTCCGTAATCGAGATTGAGCAGAATTTCGATGTTCCTATAGTATTGATTAATTTTATTTCATTCGGATTATTGATTATTCATTACATTTTAAATACAATTAATATTGACATCGATCGATAGGGGAAATCAATAATTAAAACAACAATTTTTCACATTGAAAATTCAATAAGTGTTACCATGAAAACGTACATGTACCAGCTGTAACGAATAATATAATGCCACTGCAGGCATGAGAGGACAACTTTGTCCCACATTATCGATCTCTGTAAATGTGGATTTTCACTGTGATCAAATTCGATCGATAATTACTATATTAGACAGTGTCACCTTGGAGATTAATTTTCAATAAAGGATTATTGAAAAGAAAAGACTGATTTGGTTTTTGTATCGCTTTGGCAATGTCTTTCACAATTAACAAATCAAAGGTTTAGATTTCATGAAATATTTAAAAAACTATCAATAGGAGTTTGAAAAAACATAAACGTTAACTGTTATTTGTCTAAAGCTACTTCATCGGCAGGAGAGAAAATTTTTTTATTGAGACATCTCAATAGATACTGAGATTATCAAGTTTTTCAAAAAATCGTAAGTCTACCACGAAACTTTGAGAATAAAGAGATTTTTCTTTCAATTATCAGAAAGTATTTAAATCAAAACGGAACAAAATCAATATTTTAGTGAAAAATAATTCTCATTTTTTATAAAAAAACGTTTAAGCAGATTCAGATTTATCTAACGATCTGTAGATTGCCGATTGTAACAATATAGATTTTTAATTCCAATACATGGACTTGAAACCGTTATCAAATTCAATATCAATAAACGGAAATTAATTGGTCATTGAAGATTACTGATTGTAAAACAATTAATTATATGCCATTATTTTTCTGATAATGACTTTTTATTAAACATCAATTGAATATTAGATAATATTTTAATTGAATAATAATTTTTTAAAGTGCTCTCCAACCTATATTTTCAAAAAACCAACATTATCTCAA
Source organism: Bipalium vagum (assembly GCA_037834085.1). Classification (NCBI taxonomy): domain Eukaryota; kingdom Metazoa; phylum Platyhelminthes; order Tricladida; family Geoplanidae; genus Bipalium; species Bipalium vagum. The sequence continues at coordinate 4,595 of JBBMKC010010070.1, read as the reverse complement.
ATCAATATAATAATATCAACAAACTTTTTCTCATTTTCCAATTTAGTATATTTCTCGTTCAATTCTTCAAACGATTTTCGGGCTTCATCGGCCACTGGAAAAAACTAATCGATAAAATCCGTTTACTCTCTTTCGATTCCGCCTCGTTCAACAACCAAACAAAATCCTAACTCGAGATGATTCGCAACGTCTCCTCGTCATATTCCATTTTTGCGCCGCTGGTCTGAACGCTGTCTTCCAATTTCTTGTCCTCCTCTGCCGATTGATCGCCACTCGGTTCCCTAGAGGTAGCGGCATCTGTATTGTCGTCATCAGAATGGACGTCGTGCTGATGATCGTCTTTGAACTTGAAAATCTGTTTGATATTGGGCCAGACAAATTCCATGAATTGAATCTCATCGACCGATTCATGCTCGCTTAAATATTCCTTGGAAATAATCGAAAGAAAACTCTCAATATAATTGGTTGGTGAAAAAATTGATCTTGCTAACGATCCAAGCGATGAAAACAATGACTGCTATCACCGATTAGAAAATTAAATCAATAAATTACTTTAGCCTCCTCGATCGATACTTCTCCGTTCTGATCAATATCGAATTCGTGGTGGTTCTGTATTTCGTCAATTGACACTCTGCCAATCGATGGATAGAATGTCAACTGTGGACAGGGAATAAAGTGAATACCTGTCATTTTTATCTGTGTCGAGTTCTTTGAACGCTTTCGTTGTTCTCTTCAACTCTTGGTTTGTCTCGTTTTCTGATTGGGCCTTTTTCCAGCTTTCCTCAAACGTTCTCTTGGAATCTGATTCAATCAGCTCAGCGTCAGTTTTGACTCGTTCGGCAGCCAGCTTTTCCTCGTTAAGAACTTTGAACTGCTCGTTTATCGCCTCAAGTCTCGACTTCTTTTCAGACACAGAAACTTCGTGCTTTAAATGATTTCAGTGAGAAAACAAAATAATGATAACGCAACACTTACGTCTTTGATGTATTCCTGATATATTTTGTGTCCCTTAACAGCAGCCTCTTTCAACCGTTTTACTTCTTCTCTTGCAATGGCACCCATTTCCCTGTTCAGAGCAATTTAACAGGAATCAATATAACGAAAATACCAGCAGGTGTTGTTACAATTGATAATTCCAAAATACTCGTCTTGTCCATCACAACAATCGCAAATACCATCATTAACACGAGATGACAGAATATATTGTGATTTATGGCCTTTATTGTCGCAATAAAAGACACCATTAGAGCAAGCCGATGTACCGGGCTCATCAGTGGCATCGCGACAATCACAGTAATCATCGTTTACCTTTGACCAACTGATTATGCCCGATCCATCAAGGCATTTAAATGGTGAATTTGGTTGGTAAAATGATAATTCTTAAATGAAGTTATATCTTTCTTTACAAATAATAAGTTATTACTTGAAAAAGGAATTCCTCTTGGTTTATCTATACATAAAACGGCATGTACAAAAACAAAGAGAGTTAAAAGGTTAAACATTTTAAAAAATCTAGTTTATGTGTACTGATTGAAACAAGATTTTTAAATGACAGGTCAAACAAGTTTAAAAAACTACAACCAAATTTTCTAAAATTTATTTTATTAAAAATTATTTTAATTTAAATTAGATTTTTACATTAATATTTTGTTTAATTTAAAATTTTCATATTAAAATGTTTTAAAGTACTGCAATCAGTATTTAATGCATTTAATATTCCTTTTAAAAATATTTTTAAAATTTATATTAAAAGTTACATTACAAATAAAAATCATATATAATTAAAAATTATTAATTTTATATTTCAGATAACTGATTTTATTTTTGAATTAATTAATTAATATTTATTTTTATACGTTTTTTAAAGATTCCTAAAAAACAAATATTCAAATAGTTGAAAAGATGAAAAAATAATTAAATTAATAAAGTATATTGATATTTGTTTTATTTCAGAAAAAAAGAATACACTTTATTCAATTCTCATATCTTTATCATAGTTATAGTCAGCGTGTAACTAATTATTTTTTATTATTACATTCAAAATGTAGAAACAAGACGACGATGGTTGATTATTTTGAGGCAGTAGCTCCGTGTTAATTTGAGTTCGAGGTACTAGAGCTCTACAGAGTAAGAAATACAAGAATGTTAAAAAAATATTAAAATAATAAAAGGAAGGGATCTCATTCGATATAGCTGCAGCATTTTTTGTTTTAAATGAGTAATTTAATCTCTAAGTAATGTTAATTTTTAGTTTACTTTTGTAACTATATAGTATGTTAATTAAATTTAACGAAAGTACTGGTTATTAAGGTTTCTGTGCTCCCGTAAACGCTCGGCTAATTAAAAGCTCACTCTGTAAGTCTAGATTCTAAAACTAATTGTATAACATAAGAAATATTAAATTCATAAATATTAAATTAATCTTGACCAAAGACCAACAGTGATTTCGAAGTTCAACCAAATGAAAAATGTAATTTAAAATGTTAAAAGTATAGCTGGAAAAAAGTTGACTCAAAAAAGTAAGATAAAAAATATTATTGTCAATGATAAGTGTAGAAATTCATAATATCAACCGAGATCCAAGCTTTAAAACATAAATCAAAAAACATTATTTTGTCAGAATTTATGAGGATGAATATTATAAAAATCTTAAATTTGAGGTCAAGATTAATCGATAGCAATTTGAATAATATTTTGTTGTTGGCATTGGCAGGCTAAACATTTAATTTTTAGACACTTTCAGGTGAAAAAGAAAATCATGCTTCCCATTGTGGAGACTCCAGGCAAACAAAACAAGTCAAAGTCAACCAATTCCGTTCCCAATAATTCAAGATGACCAAGTCAAAGCCAATCCAAGCTAAAAAACTAGTTAACATTAGTAATCCTGTGTATATAATCTTTATCCTGTGTGACCATTACTTCAAACAAAATTGTGTATTTGATGATTTTTTTATTTTTGATCTGATTAATCTTTATCTTGAGGGATCATTATTTCAAACATAACTTCAACCGTGTATTTGATATCCTTAGTATAAAAAATATATGTATTTTAAATCGTCCTTGATTGATCTTAATAAATAATAAAATGATAAATAACCAATAACTATATAATGAAATATCATGTTAATATCGTTATAGTATTTGTATAGATAATGAAATAATATATAATAATGAAATAATTATACATAAGTAATATAAAATTTCATGCGGAATAATAATATTATTAAAATAATAATATGTATAAATTATTATAGTTATATTATTATCAACAGCTGTATTATTTATTATTTATTTATAAAATAAAGAAAATTTATAATAAAGTAACATAAAGTTACTAATAATAAAAATAGGTGGAAATTCTATAGTAAAAAACTAAAGGGGTATTAAAAATAGAAATAAGGTTAATCAGTAGAGTTAAAATAGGAAAAAGAAAGTTACTATTTATAAAAAAGAGGATAAAAGGAATGAAAAAGCATAAAGAGGGACAAAAAATAAAAAGGAAAAGAAAGCAAAATTCGACTACAAACGAGAATAAGACTACGTCAAACAGAAATTAAACAGACAAGTGCTTACAACCAAAAAGCTGATTGAATAATTGTACCACTAGTCAGGACACGAAGTTCATACCACGTTCAATCCTAAATAAACCAAACAAGTTTATACTATAACCAACTACGACAAGCAGAATATCAGGTCTACTGAAGTAGATAGTTCATACGGTACTCAAGCCTACGACATTGTACTACAACCAACGCTTATAGCACGAGTAGTTCACAAACCAAGCCAATTCGTCTACAAGGAGACAATTATATAAAGAGCTCATCAAACTAGAGCGAAAAAGCAAAAAAATATAAAAATAAAGATATTCAATCTATGCCCTTTTGATTTTTTTTAAAAGTAATTTTTATTTTTTATTCTATAATATCGACTTGTTACATTTGTGTAACAAAGTTCTTTTGTGTATCCAATACTAAAAATTAAAGTAATAATAGCGATACTATTTATTCACATATTCAATTTCGTCATTTGATAAAATATTATTTATATTTATATTTGCAACTAGTTACTTCCAAGTATCAAAGTCTATTATAAAAAAAATATATAATAAAAAATATAATAAATACTAGCTTGGAACTAAGGTTCACAAGACTAGCATCGATTGTCAATAATAAAGTAAAATCTCTAATTGATATTTCATTTTTATTTAATAAAGCAAGAGTGTCTTGTCAGACAAGGCACCATAGTATATAATAAGTAAATAAATACTCAGGCCAGGACTTAAGGATTATATAAATTTTTAAACTCCCACTTCTATCACCTTTTTCTTTTTATTGTTTATATTTCACACGCTGTGTTAATATCAATCGGCTTGTAGTCAGAAATAGAAGACATTTTTGAATATTTTATTAAGTGATATAACAAATAATATTTAAACAAATTTTCTCAGACCTGGAAATTAATTTTTTTATTAAATTTAAAAAATAATTTTATTTTTAAAATTTCATTCCTACTTTTTAAATTGTGAGGATTATTAAAAATATTAAATAATCAATTAAAAAAATCATTTGTTGTTTAAATAATACGGTTGACAGCAG
>JBBMKC010009964.1:0-19116 GCA_037834085.1 Bipalium vagum | reverse complement strand
AAATATTCGTCGGGAGCGTATGATACACAAGTTTTTTTTGCGAATATATACGTGTGGAGCAGCGAAAGGGTTAAATAATAAAAAAAATCAATTTATTGTTGAAGGTTACAGTTGAATTATAAATTTATCTAATTTCTTGAAAATTAGATCATTTGAAGAACGGAACTCAGAAAACCCTTCGTCCAAGGTTGTGCGGTGAGTGATATAGTTGTATTCTCCCATTCAGTACAATAGAATAATTTTCAGCTTGTGCCACCAGGCAACTTATCAGTAAAAGATTAAAAATATTTTATTCATAATAATAATCATAATCATAATAGTAATAATAATAATAATAATCAGAATATCTTTTACATGAAATCTTAGTTGAAAACTGGAGGAATATGAATGACTACACGATAACTACAAAAGTCAGTATTTTCTAACTTCATTGACAGAAAACAGTCTTCATAACTTTATCTTTCCAACAGATCATATGCAAAATCAAAAGTTATGATACCACAACAGATTTTCAATTAATTAAACAGAGAAAAGGTTTTCGCAAGATTCAATAGTCGAAATTCTCGGATCATCTGGAGAAGAAAGCATTTGTTTGAAAAAAATATATTCGTCATCAAAAATAATAGTTCACAACTCAGATGATGAGGATTAAAATATCTCTCTAAAATGTAAGATGACTTAACCAAAATAGACAAGTCAAATTTCTTTTTCCACAACAAAATCAAAAACGGACTATTTCTTTTTGCTAGATTTATCAATTTTCGGCTTACTATTGTCTGCTGGTGATGGTTTCTGGTTTGTTTTAGTTGCAGGTAGAAGAGATCGGCTTGGGGGAGTGTTAAATTCCGTCTGTCTTTGCCAGACATCGTTTTCAGACGGACACGGAAGAGATTTTAATTTACCTTGTTTCATACCAGATCCCTCAATTCTGCGTTTATCAGAATGTTCGTTGGAATGATTAGTACTAGCTTGAGAACCAGTTGGAGTTTTAACAGTTAAAGGAATACAGACTAAATTGTGATGCAAAATGTGATGTCTCATGTCGGATGAAAACGATTCTAAATTTTCATAATTAATTTCTCCATCTATGGTATCAACTCCTGCGGAAATCTGACTTGTTCTTCTTGGAGGAGGTGGTGGAGGATTCTTTCGTATAGTACCTTGTTCATCAACAAAAGGTCCTGTATCGAGCTGTTCTTCACAATCGCTCTCTTCTGAAGGACAATTCAGACGAATCGTTTCTGATCCATCTTCCACTGTGACTGTGTTACAAAAGACTACTTTATTTGTTCGAGAAGACTTTGATCCTACTGGAAATTGACTGGTTCCTGTCTTTAATATTGTGCCGGTTTTTTGAATGGATTTAGGCTCAACTATAACTTCTTCCTTATTGTCCATATTATCGGACTGTGTCCATTTTTGAAAAGCATTTTGTTTCACTAAAATAAAAGTTGGCTGAAAGCAAACATCATCAAAACTTTCACTGGATGGAGTTTCATCAATCATAGGAATTGAGTCGGACACCATTTCAATATGAGAAATATGATCAGATATGTTTATCGGAATAGGTGATTCGTCAGAAACATCGATGGAAGGTGGAGGAGGTAAACTATCGTCATCAGTATTAATAGAGGAGATTTCATTACTATTAATAAATGTCGGGGATTCTTCTCCCGTTGGAGTAGCATCATCCACACCCGATAAGTTTGCATCAACAATCTCTTCGAATGTTCCTGAGATTTCCATACATCGGCAGGAATTAAATCTTTCAAAGAGAATATTTTCCAAAATCTGAAATTAATTAATCATTTTTTATTTTAATCTTAGGAACTGTGAAAAGAAACAAGTAACAGGTTTTTCAATATTTTATATTATATTATGTTCACATAGCATTCATTTTTTGAGATTTTCATGAAAACTCAACGAAAATCCTATTTAACAAATATATAATGTGTTGAACAAAGCTTTTGTCATATTTAAAGAACACAAAACATATATGCTCAAAGAAATAAATAACACAAAATAATATAAAAGGATTTTTTAGAGGACATTCTTAACAGGCAGCATCTTCCATAAAGAAATGTGGTTTTGAAATTGATGTGGTGTACCACGAGGTTCCCAAACCAGGTGAAACATGGGGTAACATGAGGCTAGCAATGACCATTTCTTTGAATAATTTATTTTTTCTTTATCTTTTGAGGGTATGAATGAAACAAGTAGTATTATTATAATTGTAAATATATAAAGAACAACCATTAACAAAATGTTACATGATGTGCCCAATAAGCAATGAGCCTATGGTAGAAAATAAGAAACGATCACAAAACAATTTCCTATTAATAAAAATGAATATTTACAGGTTTGAGAAATATCTACACATTTATTCCAGTGAAAACAAGTTGCGAGAAGGCATTTTTGAAGAAGTGGGGAGATTTGTAGTTCAGATAATCAGTGACAGTCTTCTGCAAATCTTCTTTTGATGAAAATTTTTTACCTCATAGTTCCCGCTTGAGGTGTTTGGAAACGTAATATGGAAACATTAGATAAGTTTAACAGATAAATTTTATTTCGACATTTGGATTACTCATGAATTATTTTCTAAATAACATCGAAGCATCATTGAGTAATGCTGTTTTTTCTATTATATTTTTTTACATGATTTTAAAGTAATAAAAATAATGATATTTTTAAGTCATCAATTTTATTAAAGTTAATAAATTAAAATGTACACAAACAAAAATCAATCTTGATTTTTTCATGATTTTCTTTAAAACATACTTTTTACTGACTCAAATATTTATATTAAAAACAATATTTTACAAAAAATTTTAAATTTTTATTTATTAAAATATATTTTAAATACTACATAATATCTATAAATAAAAAATTAATTTTATTTGCCTAATAATAATGATAATAATAATAATAATAATAATAATAATTAAAAAAATAAAAATGATAAAATGACAATAATAATTTAATAAAAAAAATAATATTTTCGAATTATAAAACCATCAAAATGGAAATACATGAAAACTGACTTTGAATTGATCTTGACAAAGATTTTATAAACTCGATGGATTTAAAGATAAAGATCAAATAATAAATTGTTCAAAAAAGATTTAATCTCTTATCATTATTCATTAACAGGAAGGAAACTAAACATCTGAATTGACTCGTGATGAAGGTTAGAAAAATTGTGATTTTATTAATATAAAATAACTTGAAGAGTTATTGATCTAAGGAATATATTACAAAAAATGGAAATGAAAAATTGGTCTGGTTCAGTTGTGGTATCTGGTTCAGACAACTGAATAGATTGGTTCAGATAATGAGAATGGTTTCCGTTTCATTATATTGAAATGATCTCGGCCATTTCTTTAAAAAATCAGATGATGCCGGAAAATTGATTTGAATAATTATAAAAAATATATGAGAAAGTTTATGCTGCCCTGACTATATCTCATAATGGATAATAAAAGATATTTAATTTTATTAATCAATAGATTTTGTTAAAAAATAATTTTATATTTTTTAATTTCATTAATAAAAAATCTGACGAATTTAAACAAATATAATGAAATGATTTGAAATTCATACAATTTTAGTTTTAAAAAGAAAAATAAACATTCCATTAAATCAATAAAATTGATCCAGTTCTCCATATAAATTCTAAAAGATAAAATTTTATATTCATAAATTAAAGGAGAAATAACTTAAATTACTTTCAAGCATGAAAGTCAGTCATTTTGAAAAATTAAATTAATGATTTTGTTTATGTATTTTTTATGAAGTATTTTTTAAGAAATTATTTTCAAATGTAAATTAAATAAATTTCATAAGGACAAGTCAAACAATTTAAGTTCATTTCATTTGCACATTTTAGCAGAAAGTTTTTAGAATTTAAATTTTAAAAAATATATTTAGAAAAAGAATTATTGTTTTAAAAATATTAAAAAAACAAACTTAATGATATTTAAATCAGTGAAAATTTGAGTTCAATAATCATGTGAAAGGAAAACTGTAGGAAATGAAATTAGCACAAAAAAGTTAAGTTTGATAAATTTGATGCCGTCTAAATGAAATCGATTATACATTGACTTCTAAATTAAAAAAGTCATATTAAGTTTTCGGATGGTTTTAAATTATTAATTCGATCTTCATTACAATAATCAATGTCTATTTTGATTATTTGAATTTTTTTTATTATATTAAATTAACTTTTAGTTGTGAAATGTGAAAAAAATAATTAGAAATTGCATTTCTAAGAATTAAGATAAGAAGAACATTTTATATGAAAAAACTGGATAGCAGAACTTCTTAGGATTCATTCCAAAAATATCGACCGTCAATATTATCTAATTTCTAGAAGGCTAATCAAAGCTGGGGACTGTACTTAAAAGTCGGAATTTCAAAAATAGGAACCTTGAAAGAAATTAAATTTGTCTAATTCAGTAATTCATTTTACTCTATTCTTTAACTTATTTCTCATAATTTTAATTGTAAATGTAAACTTTGACTAGAATTTTGTTTTCATAGATAATATAATAATAATAATAATAATAATAATAATAATAATAATAATAATAATAATAATAATAATAATAATATAATAATAATAATATTATATAATAATATAATGATAATATAATAATAATAATAATAATAATAATAATAATAATAATAATAATAATAATAATAATAATGTAATATAAAATGAAACGATTTTCAGTAAAAATTAATATTAATTAATATCTTAGACCTGGTTAATTTCTTCAAGTTCCAAGCCATTAACATTAGCAATTTTATTATTTTTATATAATCAACTATTATTTTTCACCATAAAATTGGTAAATTATTACTTTTGCATTATAATTTCTATAATATGCAGAGAAATGGGAAATATTTCCTTTTGAAAAAATTTGAAATAATATATGAAAGAGAAAGTTGGTCAAATAAAACAAACGAAACTCATTTAATTGAAATTTTAATTAAGTTAATCCAAATGTGGAATGAATTTTTCAATATTCTACCAATAGTTTTCTAATTAAAATAAAAAATTATTTTATGTTTTGAGTTGGCGATGAAACATTATTATTCGTATAATCTCCTTTTGGTTAAAATAATAAATAATAAAACAACTGCAGATTATTATTACATATTTTTAAAAATTGGTTTAATTTTTATTTATATATTTCTAATTTAAAATATTATTTAAAATATTTGGTTTCAAACTTAATTTTTTTATGATTGATTTTTTTTTACCGACTTCCTCTAATTCAACCGACTTCAAAAGCATTTACTACAAGACCTTTTTTCAGTATTATTACTACTGGAATGCATGTTTCCTCCAAATAGGATAATGTTTGTCGTTATTTTTGTTAATTATATCTTCAAACATTTTCTATTGAGGATGAATTAAGCAATTTTTGACCAATCTTAAGTACCTCTATTTGAACTGTAGTATATTTCACTGTATAAATAAATTATAATAAAAACAAGTGATCGTCTTATTTGAACTATATCGTGTCAAATCTGATTAAGAACAATCCCATTAATTTCAATTTACCTCACAAGCCGACTGCCGCTTTTCCAAATCAGGAGTTAAAGCCAGCAAATCGCGATGTAATTCCTCTTTGAGTGCAATTACAGATTCTAGTGCTTCTTCAGGCAAGGTCGCTATTTTACGTTGAGCTTTAATTAAGGATTGTTTTCTAGAAAAAAGGAATTTGGGTGATATATGTTTAACAGTAAATATAAGAAATTCTTTAAAAAATATATAACCTTATCAAATCTGTCATTGTGATATTCAGGTTGTTCAGCTGGTTTTGGCTCATTATAAGACCTTTGTTGGACATCATCAGAATGCTGAAGAAAATATCAAGTCAAAAATTCAGAAGTCACTTTGATATAATAATAATTTTAAAAAAATATAATAAAAAAAATTCCAAATATACTACTTTATCTTTAATACTAATTTTTTATAAAAAGGTTTAATATCTTTGAAAGTAAATCAATGAATACTCATGGGAGGGTATAAAGTAAGTATCCGATTTTAAAAATGTAATACCGTTAAATATATTCAACATGAGACCGCAAATTCTTGACACAATAACATATTTAAAAACATTATAATAAATATGAAAAACGTGGATGTGATTTTTTAGACAATTTTTCTATTCTAAATTATCATTCACAGAATTTTCAGACCAATTTTTTTATTAAATTTAAACAAAAATGAAAAATTGACATTATTTTATGAAATATTACTTAAATTGAAATATAATTTCAATTTTTTCAGTTACACGTCTGTGACTGTAATTCCAGGGACAAAAAGGTTTTCCGGGAAATTTAATTGAAACGTTAATTAAACCTTAAATTTTAAATTAAAAGCACAGTCTTACATATTGGTTCATCAAGTCTGCTAATGGCAATCTCTATAGACATGGGACTGTGAAAAATGCTATCTGTCTAACGACCTCGATGTCGCCTTTGCAATGGTGTATAAATAGTGCAGTCAAATATCATAACAATTTTCAAAAGGACACTTTTGAAATAGACAGCCTCAATAATGACCACCGAGACACTTGATTAGTACCATTCGATTTAGTGATGCTGTAATTATTTCTACTATTCTCACTGGCAGTTCAGAAACATTTTATGGCTTTTTAATGGATAAAAAGTAAAATAAATGATATCTTTTTTCTGACTGTATCCTTTTAAGTAGACTTTAAATTGGTCTTCGATTTATAGATGAGCTGTGGAGATTTATACTACCATAACAAAATACTATAGCAAAACAAGAATCAGATTAAAAGATGATGAAAAGGATTGAAAGATTATCCCAATTATCTCGTGTTTAATAGCAATATTTACAGGTTAGTGTTCTGTATAAGGAGTGAGTGAACTGTTCATCCTGAAGTTCGAAAAGTCAAAGAAGCTCAAAGGACGACTGAAGAAAAGTAAGAGATTTCTGAGAGGAATTGGAAATGGAAGTTTAAAAATTATACTAAAATAAAAAAATGATAATGTCTATATTTTGATTTATAGTTTGGAAAAAGTTTCGAAGATTATATTTTAAATATAATGGATTATAAAGAATTAAATAAGTCGGAAAGAAAAAATTAAAGAAATATTTTTAAAAAAGTTTGTAAAAGTAATACTAAGATTATTATTATTATTATCACTGTTATATATTTTAACGATATTTTCAAATTCACAAGCTTATATATCACATGGTTTTCAAGTTAATTAAATCTGATTAAAAGATAATTTAATCCTTTTAAAAAATCAAACAATCCTGAAGAAAACTCATAATAAACATGTATTTAAATTTTTGTTATAACATACATAATGCTGTCGTGATAAGTGTAATTAAAAATCATCTTCTCGTAACCTTTTAACACAAACTCGTAGGTATGAAATATTTTTTTAATCTCATTGGTTTTATCATTTTTTTGAGTTGTTCCACCTTGTCTTTGGTCGTATTTAATTATTGTGAGATTTGATATACCAAATTCATCAATCAAAATTATAATGACCTTATTTAAAAGCCTGTATTGCTTGCGATATTTTTTCCTTAATGCCTTTTGTTTTTCATAATTCCTTGCTACTGGTATCAATTCTTATCTTTTAAATGGGTAATTACATTACTTGATGGCGTTAATGATGCTTGTGACAGAAAATGTAACTTATTCTATAACGATAGCATTCGTTGGATAGTCTTTAAAGTAAAGCTAGCATCGTCATCGATTTTCGTAATGATCCAGTTCATAGTTTCTTCATTTATCTTAATTTTTGGGTTCCTTTTACCTCAAAATTTCTTGTTCTTTTGTAAGTATCTATAACAACGGTGAATTTTTTAGCATTTATGTCAGGTTAGAAGAAATTATTTCCGGATTTTGCTACACTCATATTTCCGAAATATTACAACACGCATGGATTTGCCAATTTATTTTTTCCTTTGTTTCTTAACATGTTACAAATCTACATATAATTCATAAATTGATTATTTTAACTTTTAAAAAGATTAATTTATTTTGTAAATTGATTATTGTCTCTTATCAGCTTTTAATCAGATTAAATTAAATTGAAAACCAATTTTAGTTAAGAAATTAAATATTTAACTGTCAGAAAATAAGTGATTCAATTCCGAATTTTTCGATTTTTATTCGGGCACAGCCGGACAGAAATCATTTTACATCTCTCAATATCTTTGATGAGTGTTTGAGGTATTTTGTCTTTAACAGCTTTGAATATAATATGGTCTCAATAGGTACTTACTGCTTGCAGCGGAAAGCAATAGATGTTATTGTTTTTGTTTGCAGTAGATACTTTGCAGCCTTACTGAAGTATCGAACTGAGGATATTGAGTAAACTAATTTTATAATTTCATGTTTATCTGTTTCTATTATAACTAAGTGTCATTTCATCCAAATTTAGTCGATTAATACTAATTACAACATTTCATCTTCGAAGAATTCTCGAGGAATAATGAGAGATTATTATAAATAAATCATCAGCATCTTTATTTAGAGAATAAAAGTATAGATCAGAAAATGTTTCCAGTTAATTCTAATAAATATAATTTCTATTTTCCTTAATTTTCTTAGGTTTCTCAAACAATTTATAAACTGTGTAATGAGACATAGGTACGAGTTTATTTATATTTAAACACGTTGACGAACATGATGGGCTTAGCCAAAATGTTATATATTCATCAATATGTTAAAATATCTTTATAAAGATATCGAAGTACACAAATCCAAAATTTCTCTTAATAAACAAGTACAAAGTATAAATGAACAATAAAATAAATAATTCAGTGCTATAAAAATTAATAAAAGATATTTTAAAGTACCTTTGATATTTATCAAGATTCTGATTGACAAGCTCAATATTCACCTTCACGGGTTTCTCGATCATTATATAACTTTCTGAAATTCGAATAATTGAATATCAATACAAAGGATGAAAGTTATTTATTTTATCTTCTTCGAATTAAAATATAAATATAAAATATCAGATATTCAGGTATAAATTAAATCTTTTTAAGACGAATTGATTATACAAGGAAGCCTTGAAACGCTTAATTTAATAATTTTTTATAAGACAAAATTGGTACAAATATTTTCTATTTATAATGATGTATATATAGAACGATATCACCCTTTTATTTATTTTAAATAAATAAATATATGGAATTTGATAGTTGTAGGCTACTTGAATTGTATTTTACCTAAATAAAAAAATATTTCACATTCCACATATTTTACATGATAAAATATATTCTTGTTTCATAAAACCAAATTTGAGAATTTATATACAAAAATGACTTAATAATTAAAGTAATAATAAACGTGACCAGGCACTAGAAAGTTTTCAAAAGCATATCAGTAAATGATAATTTGAAATGCTAATACCAATACATTCAATCTAACCTTAAATATCCGAACTTCCGGTACTATGCCTTTTTCTGGCCGGATATCGAGAAGAATATAAAAAAATATAAAAATTATAAATAGGTATTCTTAACCAGAGGATATCAAAAGTCGGATACTTGAGGTTAGATTGTACATTAAAAAAGAGGTTTGACATTGGAAATACAGAAACCTTTACAAAAGTTTTGTCAATGATTTAGAGTACTTAATAAAAGACTCGTATGGGATAAACAGTCGAAAGCTTTACCTTAAAATCCGTAAATATTTAAAGTAACTTTTAATTTATGAAATTTCGAGAAATCAAAAGAATGCTAGAGGCGGAAAATGCTTTGTCTTAATGTTCTAAAGTAAACATTTGAGGTACGCATTTTCTTTTACAGATGAAAATTAAATCTTAAAGTCAAAAAACAAAGGATAAAAGTTGAAAATCAAAATCAAAAGGTTATCAGTACCAGTGTTTACTTTTATACTTCCTTAATGTAGTGTTGCCATTTGTATTTAACTTTTGCACATTTAATTTTTTTGATTTTAAATTACATTTTGGTTTCAAGTGTAAAATTATTGTCAATATTTATATTTGATTTTGGTCTTCAAAACATAATTTTTCCTTAAAGTATGTTATTTGTTTTGGTCTTTTTGGTTCTTTACAGTTTTAAGGAAATAATAAAACAAATATATCCCTGTTGTTAACGTTAATATCTCCCATTTTAAGGTTGAATTTGAAATGGCTCAACATTTCTCTATTATTGTCCTTTTCTGCTATGGAAGACGTTTATTCCTGAATGTCAGCAAATTTTTATAAAAGGTTTTATTTGTAAAGTCTAAAAGTAATTTGACAATTAATTAATTGCAATGGGCTATTAATAACAAGAAGTTATAAAATAAATTGGAATGAATGCAACTAAATGAAAATACTCAAGTGTTCATTTTTTGAACCACCAGGTACATTAAATCATTTAAATCATCTTTTTCAAAGTGTTCAAGATTTTCTAGAAACAAATAATAAAATGTTGTATATTACCCTGAAGTTTGGAGAAATCATCATTGATATCTGAAACATTCCTCGAAAGGTTACTGAGTACATCTGGTTGATACTTTTCATCAGATGAAAAATATGTGGACACGCTGGTTTGCACTGTTTGGATTTTATGAGCAAGCACTGCTTGGTTGTATTCGAACAGTTTTATGCGGTCAGAAATTTTCTGAGAATCGGGTATCTGGAATAGGTTTTCTTATGAGATCGGTTAAAAACCAAAAAATTTATTTTTTCACAATTAAATCTCTCTATAATAAATAAAATTTCTTTACTGTAAGGATATTAACAAAAACCGAATCTGAAAATTTACAAAAGTTAGGCATTAATTATAACCGTAAATTTAAAGATGTCGAATTTTAGAGTTACATGAATTTTTTAAATAAACAATTAAATTAATTCTTAAATAAAATTTATTAATATAATATTTTTTGGATTATAGCGGTTTTACTCTCATTAACCATTGAAAAAAATTACCAAAAAAAGTTACCATTGTGAAATTGTTAAGGATTTTTGCAGGGTTTCTTATAATAAAAAATATTAATTTTTTCGAAAATTGTATTATATTATAATATAAAATAAAAGTAAAAAACAAAAATTTACAATCTTTTTCTACTCAGATATAAAAATAATAAATTTAATTAATATATCTGTTGATTACATATCTACAAGTACTTCGTAATTCTTATGATAAAGTGAAAATAAAATATTGAATTATTATATTATATTCTTCAGCACCTTCTACTTTTCCTACCATTTAAAATTACTTAAGTGATAAAAAATCAATAAATAAAAATTTCTACGCAGTTTTTAACAAAAATTCATTTAGTGTCATATTTTCTTCTAAATGAATATCGCAAATTGTTTTACTTAATTTTTATTTACATTAAATGAGTTGCATACATCTTGAACCGTTGTATATTTTGATTCCACTTTTTCCAACCTAACCAATAATCTATCATAATTGAATGTTTAAAGCGTTTTATCTTTTTAGATAGAGTCGACATTTAAAATGTCTTCATAAAATCAGAAAAAAATAACTGTTTTAAACAAAATCTAACCTCAATTGATGAAAATTGATAAGATTAAAAAATTCACTTTTTATTTCTTATTTATATTTAACTTTATATTTTTAAATTGTTTATTTCGTAATTAATATATTTTTATGAAAAATATTTTCTTTATTTGATCCCCATTAATCTTAATATCTTCAATATTCATATAACGTTATTACATGTTCTCCTCAAGCTCTTGGTTTATTTAAATTTCATTCCTCACCGAATAGATTTAATTAGAGATCAATAGATAAAATGATCCTGTAAGTATTTCATGAAAGAGTGAAAATATTTAATCAGATTTAAAAATACCGACTATCAAAAGATGGATGCTTTATTTATTTAATAACATAATATGGTTTCCTTTGAATGTTTGTAATTCGAGTACATTATTTATAAATATTTTAAATATTCAATTACGCAAAATGGAAGCTTTAAATAAAGTTTATTAATAAAATAAATGAAAATACAGGATGAAATATATTGGTGGAATATTTAAATCAAAGTATAAAATATAAATTTACATTTGAATGTGACCGCGTTTAGTTATCATTATGGTATTTTTTGTTAAAATTTCTTCAAGTTTTTTGAATGTTGAAATTTGAAATTTAGATCTTGTACAAATTTTATTATTTAATTATTTTTAAATCTATTATTTTTTAATCTTTATTATTTTAAAATCTTTTTACATAAAATTTCAACTTTGATAGACAAGAGAAAAAGTTTTAAAGTTCTATTAATGTATACTTATCCGACTTCGTGTTAATCAGTCCGAAGAAATGAAGACAGACTCAGTTCTAAAAATTCTGAAAACATACAGCCAAAATAAGAAAAAAATAACAATAATTTTATATATTTTAATTTCAGAAAATTAACTTTTATTTTATTATTTTCAAAAATAGTTTAAATAAAAATTCTTTTTCATTCTTATCATTAGAAATTATTAAGTCCGGTACTATAAAATCTTTGTGTTGGGAAGTTCTTCCTCATGACAACTTAATCAGTTGACATGACACCATCATATTATTATTTATTACAGTCTTTTCAATATCACCTGAATGACTAGCAGTCCAAAACAATTGATTATATTCAAAAATCAATCTCTAATTATAAAGATTTGAAATCGTCATGTTTTTGCTAGACAGCAATCTGTCAGCTACGCGAAAAATTATTAAAATGCACCTAGAACGATGAAAATTATTTCACAGAATATTTTGTAGTTTAATCTTGTATAAAGTTAAATTAATTCTAACAGTCTTTTGATAGATATTGAACAATATTAAAATAGGCATATTTTTAAGTTATAGAGGTTAAACTGTATTATTTGTTTCATGTTGTAAACTGTTATTAGAAGAGTAAGTGAAAATATTATTGTTTTAAAAATATTTATATATGATTTTTATTTCAATGTTTCGCAATACCAATATCTTTGTCTCTCCCAACTATTTTGTGAATATTTTTTTGGTTTGATTTCTAATCGACTTCACATTGTAACAGAATCAAAATATACTTACCGGATCCTCCCTGTTTTTATTTTAATGGTTACGATAAGGCATTTTAATTATCAATTGGGCAGATTTTGACCAAACACTGATGAGAAAAAATTAAATTAAATTTATTGAAGTAGAAAATTTTAATTTGGATATCGTTAATTTATTATTGTTTATTAAGTATTAAATATTAGAACCCCCTATCGTTGAGTTAGACATTTAAAAATTAATAAAAATAGTTTTATAAAATTTTTATTAAATATCAATTCATTTTTTCCTCGTTTTTTATATTGGAAAATTGCCTTTCTACAGAGAGTGATAACAATGGAAATGAAAAATGAAAACTCTCCATTTTATTATGTAAGAAAATTGTAGTGAATTCCTAATTGTACAAACAACAAAAGATTAATGTGGTATTTGCGATTTCAATTTTCAGTTGTTAATTGATCATATTGTTATCTTTTTAAAATTATAATTGATTTAATTAAACAAGAAAGTCGTTGGAGACAGTGTAATTTGTTTTTAGAATATATAAAAAAAAATGGAATAATAATTAATGGAGTTGGTAACGTTTTTAAGATTAATTTTGCTTTCTCTTCTTTCAATAGTGTGGATTTCAATTCCACAATTTTCAATTCAATGGTCTCAAATATAAGAAGATAAATAAAAATTCAAAGATATCGAAAGGAAGACAAAAATAATATCTCTCCTCCTCTCAGGACATTTTTAGTGAAAAACAAAATTCAAGAAATCATTTTTGTTTTTTTAAATATTGTACATTATTATTCTGACACAATTACTCAAGCAAAGATTTATCAATTTTTAAATTCCATCATTAAACTTTTATAAATGATATTTTAATGTGATAAGAAATAAAATAAAATTTATTTAAAATTTTTAAATTAATAGATTTATTAGCACAACATAAGGAACTCAATACGGTAAAAGAAGTTCATGAAGTATAAAATATAGAAGTGGAAAATCTAGATTCCGTGGTAGTAAGACAATTGATGAACCGGAGCAAACCGAGAAATATCATCGCTTGATGAGTCGGTGTCAGAGAGGTATCAAGATGAGCAGACAATACATGAACCAATATTGAGAATGAAAGAAAAAGATCACATAGAAGGAAGTCAGTGAAGATCAAGGAACTATACCATGGAAAATGATATTGTCAATGATTGAGTGTCCAATATTGAAACTATGAGTATTCCAGGAGACTATTTAAAAAAATCCACGGACCGATACTATAGAAACACAAGGAAACAAGGAAATATCAAGAACGGTTAATGATATTGGTGGACTCTTCAATAGTTCAAACAAGCCAAACAGATGACTTAACGATAAATGTGTTTCTAGATATGACAAAGATGCTCTATAAAAACCGCTAAAAAACATGTTTATTTAAACAAATATATTTATATTTTGTATGTAATCAATAATTAAAATTTTCTCTCATTATCAGTTATGATCGATTATTGATTTATTTTTATCATTGATTAATCGTGTCGTTAATTTATAATCCCCATCGATTAATATTATTTTATTGGATTACTGTTTTTGTTATCATTATTCTTATTATTGTTTACTCTGGGACGAGTTGTCGAGATTTAGTCAGAACGTAAAAGCAGAAAGTAGTTAACATTGTATTACTGGAGCACAAACTTATTGTGTGTTCGACTCAGTGTTGTAGACTAATTTATATATTACCCTGGACGTTGCGTGATTAATATTGGCATTTCGTTTATTGATTTGTGTAGAAGAATAAAAAATATCGGTGTTGCTATATATTATTTAAAATTATCTGTAAGATCTTACTACAACTTAGTCATATAAAAGATATTGAGTCAGATAAGCGTTTATGATTTATATTGAAATATTATAGCAATCTTATCTAAAGAATTTTTTATTTATTAAATCTCAATTTATTTTTATTCAAGGTTAACTTACCGCGTTATAGATAAACGTTTCACTTTTCTTCAACCCAAATATATAAGTATTAATGACTCTGAAGGAACTAAAATTTAGAAGTCTTTGTTTTCTGATTTTCTTTAATTTTGATCAAATATTAATTTAAATTTATGATTTTAAAAACATCAAAAAGAAAAATTAATATTTAAAAAAAACAACCAGCTGGTAAAAAAGAAATAAATTCAGAAAAATTTATTTTTTATTTATTTAATACTTATTTTTTGATCATTATTCCGAAAAAAAATAAAGTACTCAATAATCACTTTCTTATTGAAATGTCCCATATTTTGCTAACAGCAAATCCTACAAATTGAGTAATTTTGGAACAGAAAAAATCGCAAGAATTTATTATTTAATATTTAGCAAATTATGATTTGGTTTTCAAGAGACTTGCATAACTTCGTCTCGAATTTCAAGTCCATATTTACGAGAAAACTAAATTGTATAATTTTTCTAAAAAAATATAATTTTTTAAAATAAATTATTAATGAACAATGTTAATTTTTAGTCACATACAGTAAAGAATAGGTTTTAAAATAGGTACTTTTAGAATGGATTATTTGTTTGACTGAATTATCTGCTGTCATCTGTGCTTATCCTTTATCAAGAATATTTCACATTTTTTAAATTTCTAACAATATTTATTTTTTAAGTAGACACATTTCAATAATTTTGAACAATTTTTTTCCAAACATTTATTATTAAGAAACATGTTTCGAACTATTATCAGTTCATCATCAGTCATTCATATTTAAAATAACACACCTTAATTACCTAAGCGACGGTCTAATTTTTCATTTAAATATTTTGTAAAATTCTGAATGTGGAAATTATTATTTTTAATTTTTAATTAAAAAAAAAAATTTTTTTTTCAAAATTAATTAACCTGAGAAAACATTAACTATCCAATTCAAACAATATATTTATTTTTTGTACATTTTCACTTTTTAAATAGGTCGAGAAGTGTATGTCAAATAAGCATCACTTGAAAAAAGTGATTCCGTTTTATCTTAACATGAAACACTACTGCTGAAACTCAGAATAGTTTTTGAAGACTACGTCAAAAACAACTTTCAAAATTTAAGTGATTTTCCGCAAAGTCAAAAAGTGCACAGGACAAAAGATCACGTTGAAAACAAAAACAATCACAAGCTCACACCTAGAGTTCTAAAATAAAAAAAATCAAGTACCAAAATCAATCAAAAAAAAATTTTGAGTAGTAACTTGTCATAGTAGATAAACAGGAATTGAATTTGACGGCAATAAGTAAAGAAACTGTCACGAGGATTTCTAAGTAGCACTAAATGGAAAATTGTATTGGAAGAACATTGCTATACATCTGATGGGAAGATAAAAGAATTCATCATGACATATTCAACGATTATTAGTCAAATTGTTAAAAGAGACTGGTATCTAGATCAAGCAATGTCTGAAAAACAATTAAATTTCGAGACAGGAATATGAAGTAATCACAATAGAATTTCAGGAATGATAAAATGAGATTCAGTGGGAAGTGGTTCCCAATCCGGCTTATTCATTAGACTGTTCTGGTCATCATTGGTTTCATTCGGTGGCGCACTCGATTAATGAACAATAATACAAATCCTTTGTGGAAATTAAAAAAATCTCTAAAGATGATGATTTTTTTCCTATAATTTACCAGCTTCCTTAAGGTTGGAAGAAATTTATTAATAATGATGGCTGCTCTTTGAAAAATATATCTTACAATTTATATTTAAGTAAAGAAACAAAATTTTTAAAAAAAGAACACTCTCAGAACACCTTATAATTTTTAAAATCCATGCAAAATTTTAATAATGAAATGAGACATTAAATATTATAGCCAGGTAGTCCTTGGAAAATCTAATATTGATATAATTGTTTGATGATAAATTAATTTCATTATTTTTTTCGAGCTGTAAAAGTTTATTAAAACAATAACCTAAATGTTTCTTAATAGTAAAAAGAGGTGACTAAAAAGAAAGTTTAAAAGAAATGGCCAGGTTTGAAAATAGGAAGGAAGATATTCTCCATCCAGACAGTGCATGACAATACATTGGATAGAAAAAAATATAGAAAATTGAGGAGTGTGTTTGAAAATTCTTGTCTTTTCTTCCATTTAGTTCCAATATTAATTCTTCCTATTACCATTTCTACTATGCAATGTGAAGTTTTAAGTATGGAAAAATATTTGGTTCTTATGATTCCACGCGGAGAGTTATAAAACATTGCTATAACGACATTGTTTTGCACAAGAATTACCATTATCTAAAGAGAGTGATGATTAAGTATTAAATAAAATATTTGTTTAATGTAAATTTTTATATGGAAACATGATTTTTAAGATTTTTATTATATTAAAATTAATTATTCTTAATCCTGTGAACAATATAAATTTATTTTTCGAATATACGCGTTTTATTAAATAAATACAAAATTTATTCAAATATATATTTTCATGAATCATTTTTCGAACTTTTATTTTTCAGTTCTTCATCAGTCAATGTTTTTGATATTTACATTTTACCGTTATTTAGCGATTTAAAATGTAAATATTAAAAACATTGAAAGATGAAGAACTGAAAAATAAAAGTTCAAAACATGTTTCATGAAAATATATATTTGAATAAACTTTGTATTCATTTAATAAAATGCGTATAATCGAAAAATAAAATTAATTATATTAAAATATTAATTTATTTTTTCATTTTAATCAAATCAGAAGTATTGTATAAAACGTTTTTAAAAATATTCACAAAAATAATAAACTAAAGCTTTACAAAATATAGCACTAGAAAAAATATTTAAATCAATGAATGTTATTAAAATAATCGATTGAATATTAATAAAGGAAGGGAAATCTTGTCAACCTTATTCAGTTAAATGATATATTTGATAAATATTCTTCGTTTTTAAGATCCAAAAATTACAATGGTAACAACGTAACATTTGCTGATCAATGTATTGCATTCAATAATAAAAAACTATTTTAAAAACCAATATTATTCATATTGAACCTTCAATGAAATTTATAAATAATAACAATAAAAAATGAGGAATAAAATTAAATAACCCACATTGATTAGGAAGGGTAATTCAACTGCAATGGAGCATGCATTAATTATATTATGTGTCCAAATAAGTTCTTGCCGATTTTATTAAATTGACGTTTCATGAAATAATTTATTATTATTACTCAGAAAATCAATTTGTTTTATTAGATTAAATTCAATCAATATATTAAATAATAAATAAAAAATAAATATCATTAAGTCATATATAAAGTTTTTCAGCAGTCAAAATGGCGAACAGAAATTCAATCATTCGTTCATATTCAATCAAAATCTGGAAGATGAACCCAGATCTTGGAGGCCCATTCACATGAACACTGATGATTTGAGAATGGCAATTGAGTAAGATTTAAGTCAAACATATAAGGAACTTGAATTGATATTTAATGTCAGCGAAGAAACATTCAAATTACATATGCATCAAATTGGAACGAGATAGAAATTAAGTAAATTGGTTCCACATGATATAACACCAGAGAATAGATTTCAGAGACTGACAATATGCTCTTTTCATCTCAGTCAGTTAAAGGAAAAGCCATTTTCAGTAGAATACTGACATTCAATGAACAGTGGGTTATGTATTCTAAACAAAAGAGAACACATCATTGGTTATCTCCTACGGATTCTTTGCCACAATTTCCAAAGGATGGTCTATTTCAGAAAAAGCTTTTACTATGCGTTTGGTGGACTTGTGAAGGAATTATTCATCAAGAGTTCCTAAAAACGGAAGAAACAGTAACCTCTGAAATCTATTGTTCTCAATTAGAAAAAGTTCACCAAAAAAGTTCAAAAAACTCTTGACAAAATAACGCAACTTGGGTGGGAGATCATTTGCCACCCACCTTATTTCCTTGATCTCTCTCCTGCAGATTCCCACTTATTTCTTAATCTTGATAATCATTTGGGAGGAAATAAGTTCACAAATGAAATGGATTTAAAAATGGAAGTGTCCAATTTCTTCTTCAGTAAAAAAAGATTTTTATGAAAATGGCATTATCACGTTGCAAGACCGTTGGGACAAAGTCACACAATGTCATGGATCATATTTTGATTAAT
>JBBMKC010009858.1:0-19125 GCA_037834085.1 Bipalium vagum | reverse complement strand
TTGTATTTTGAATATTAATTATACTTGTATTTGTTGTTTTGACTTATTTTAATTTTTTCAAAATAGTGTCTAAAGACATATTGTCCTCGGATGTGTTTATATTCTTAATTTATATTCTTAAAAATTTCAAATCTCTGAAATCATTTTCTTTTTACTAGAATACAATAAATTTAATTTTTTTTTCAACGATAATAAATCAATCAATTTTTTGTTAATTAAAATTTTTTTAAAGATTATAAAAAGAAAAAAATATAAAGAACATTTTAAAAATTATAAAAAACCATTTTTAAAGTACCAGTAAAATTATTGCAATACATTTAGACCGAGTTTTTTTCATTTTAAGAAATAAGAGTCTGTCTTAATTAATTCTTGGAATTCCAAATAATTTTTTAAAAAAAATATTAATAAAATCTGTTTTCAATTTCTTTATCAACTCTGAGAAACACTGCTATCAGAGACAGCTGATCAATACCTTTTATTAAATATTAATTAATTTTAAGAACAGTGAAGACAATTTTACAATTTCCAAAGAAATGTATCTAATATTGTCTGACATTTAATTAAGATAATGAGTCTGGTATCACGTACGTAATTAAGACTAATCAATGATCATTTGTATCAATGCAACACGTTCTGTTATAGATATTTTTTTTAGATGATGCCATCGTCGAATTGTGCAGAAAACCACGCCAAAGCGTTTTATTGTCCTTTGTGCTCGAAAACTGACCTTATGCCATGTGAGAGTCTGTGTACTTCCGTTCTGGGCAATTGTTTTGGGTCTTTAAATCAAAAGGAAAAAGACAAGTTGAGCAGATCGTGGAAAAAAATTTTAAGTTGATTGAATAATAATTTTTTTTCCTGAATGGATTTACTTCTTTCCAGTGGCATTAAGAAATCTCCTGAAGAAGTTGAAGCATCCGTTAAATTTTTCGGAAATAAATAAGAATCTCCACTTAAAGTTATCCGATGCAATCATGAATGTCAATAACTATTTTCCATCGGTTCGTAAAAAGGTAATTTGACTTGGAAGAAGTTAAAATGTATTTTTTCGATCAGTTCAACAGTAATACTTGAAAATTAATTTTCAAATTCAGATAAAATCATGTTGGAGAAAAGTTTTGGTGCTTATTATAAAAGAGGAGAAAACGTTTATTGTCAAATTTTAAACTGAATTGATTAAATCATTATTTTAAATTTCATTTGATAACTTGTTTTTTACCTATTTGTGGTAAATGATGATCTCGGCCTCAAAATATTAAACCATTTAATTCAAACGTCATTTTCTGAAAATATTTTTACACCCGTGAAAAGAGTTGTGTAAATACTGGAAAAAATAATATTTGGTCGGTATGAAGTGTCTTCTGATCACGCTCTCTCTTCAGTTTTGCTTTATCACCAATGATTTATCATTTATTCTCGTTCAATCACCATGGAAGAGTTGATCTTTTTAACTTATCAATAGTTAGTATTAAGATTCTTAGTGAATTATAATTAGTACCTTTTTACCGATTTTACATTCAACCAGACAAATAGTAACTAATTTTTTTGTTTGAATTCGAACCTTTTTATCGTTTACAGAGTGGACCACGTTCCTTTTCCATCTGTATTCATTACAGAACACCCACCATTAATCTCTTTATAAAGTCGACTTAATTTTGTTTTATTAGTGAATTACATTTTAAATTTTTGTTTATTAAATGTTATTGTTGGTTTGTGGACGCTACATTGAATTTCATTTTTAATCCAGTCTTATCAAAAATACTAACTACCATCTGTACATTCGTTAGATGGCAACATATAATTATTATTATTAGCAGGTCAAAATAAATTTTTCGGAGACGCTAAATCATATATATAATATAAAAACAAGCGGTTTTCGTAATTGGTCGTACAATCTGACTAAACGTCCCTGGAAACAAACTTGTTACATAACTTAAAACCATTCTGTGGTCTATTTCTACCTCAGACTGATGTCTAACTTCTTTATATTACATAATTTTTTTGCTAAATTAACTGATATTTTAGTCACACTGGTCGACCAATGGTTATTATAAATTATTGACAGAAAAAACCAGATTGAGGTAATCAGTAATTGAGGTTATTTTGAATAAAGTTTTATTGAGGTTGCTCAGCATTGTTACATAATATCGAAGTAAAATAGAAAAATGTTCATCTTTTTAAAAATTGATTTGAAAAATTTAGATTTTTTTAACAGAAAGATTATTAAAACGTCACTTTAATGTCTTTCTGATGAGTTTTAAAAGTAAGTGTAAAATTATTTTTGGTTTGATATTCACTCAAATTCATTATTTAGTTATAATATCGAAAATTCCAATTTATATTTTTCGTTAAATAAAATTTTCAATCACGGTGGGATTTTATTAATGATTTTTATCTTTGATAGATGTCAGTACTGGTTTTTAAATATCAACCATGATATAATTGTTAAAAAATAAAAATCCCCCAAACAGTTGAAGTCATTTTATTACTTGATGTTATGGTTCTGAAAATATCCCTTAAGATTTATTTTGAACGAAAGATATCATTGATGTGGAGAGTTAACTCAATACATGATAATATTGAGAAAGGGCATAAGTGCATTTTTTATTCAAAATTTAAGCAGAATATTCTCTGAAGAAATTTACAGAAAATGATTAAAATATGAAATAAAATTCCAATCAATTCTATTATATTGATATTTAAAAAATCAATTCATTTATTATTTAAATTTTATAATGCTATCAAATAAATGTTGAGACAATTATAATCATTCTGAAGAAGCTATACTGTCAATCACAGAAAAACAATTAAAGCCTCTATCACATAAGCCAGTCACTTTACAAATGAATTGTTCTTTTCTACTGTGGTATCATTTTCATTCGGTGACTATTATCAGTCGGAGGTTTATTATCTTTTCAACAACGTTTAATCATTAAAACCGTTGTAATCATATTTTATATTAAGAACAGATATTTTCTGCTTTTATCAAATTTAATTTTTACTTTCTCAAAAATATGATATTAATACTTTATAATTGTGGACGTTATTTAATATATTTTAAGTAAAACACAAATTTAATTTAATGTTTATTAATTAAATAGATTTATTAGATAATTCAATTGAATAGACCTGTTTATTCTCTCCAGCACATATTAGGTTATAAAGAAATAAATGGCGGTTTTTAACATTGAACTTCAAATCACAGGTTCAATTTTATTTATCAAAATAGAAGCCATTACATTACATATTTCTCTGAACCAGTCAAAAGTTTATTTATCCCGATTCTATAGAAATCTGGAATTCTAGTTATTATAAAATCTTCAAAGGCTTTTCAGAGGTAATTCAGAATTTCAATATCAAGTTGGTTCAAAAATTGTAAAGTAGATTGCGCGACGTGTGGTCTAGCATTATCATGGAGAAGCAATATGCCTTTTCCATTGACTAATGCTGAGTAGGTGAACTTCAGTTTTTGATAAATTTCTTCGATTTCTATACAATACCTTACGGGGTAATATATGACAAATTTCAAGAATATATAATGAATCAAATCAGTGGAACACCACAAAACGACACCAAAACTTTCTGTTGGAGCTTCTTAGGTTTAGGAGGTTCATGTCGATCTAACCACTGCTGAGAACGTCGGTGGTTGTCGTACAAGATCCATTTCTCATCGCATGTCACAATGCGATCGAGGAAAGGTTCATTTTTGTTGCGCAAATAAAGTGCTGATGATACCTCAAAACGACATAATTTCTGCTTTTCTGTCAAATTGTATGGAACCCATTCTTTGACTTTCCAATTTCTCACAGATGTTTGGAAAAATTCATAGCTGAAACACCCAGTGCACAGCTAAGCTATCAAACAGTTTTACGCGGATCATTCTCAACAAAAATCTTCAAATCGTCATTGAAGATGAAAGATTTTCGTTCACGACCATATTTATCTTGAATATGTTCATCTCCATATTTAAATCTGTGAAACCAGCTTTGATCGCTATGTTCACTAGTGGTACTTTCGCCAAATATTCTGGCAACAATTTCTAGCGGTTTGTTCAGTATTACAACCCATTTTCTTCATAAAGAAACTGCTCTAAATTGGATGTCGCTCATATCGTTTTCAAATTCTTAAAAAATGTTTTAACTTTATAAAAAGTTTTTGTGTACTTACATTTTTAAAAAATTTCGCTTTAAGATATAAACAAATTTATATTAATAAATTAACATTTCATTTAACAATTCATAATGCAAAACTATTTCTTTACAACCTAATATATATCTTTTTCTATGGAAGTTAAAGATTTTTCAGGTTTAATACCATATATTTTTTCACCATTGGACGCTAACATCAGCCATTTCTTTTTTTTAGTATAATTCCCTGTGAAATCCTTTTCTACTTTTCGATAATAATTTCTTGTAATTATTTCTAAACAATTATATTTCTGGTCATTTTAAAACGCCTGGCACCAGTTTTGTCACATTAATTCATCTATGAACGATTATCAATTTTAATTACTTTTATATTTACAAGTCCTTGAAAAACGCGAGTCTTAACATTAAGACATATTTTATAGGATTGCTTTAAATTTCTTAAAAATTTTAATATGTGGAGCGTTAATAGTTTTACTTCTATGAAAAAATATTGAATAATAAATATAATTTTCAATTGTTACGATTGATGAATTTGTAGTCCATAATATTGTTATTTTATTTTAGAAAATTATTTTAATCGAGTTTTTATTTAATCAAATAACTTTAATATATATATTTCAAAAGTGAAAACAAAAATCAGAAAATTTTTTTATTATATGATTAAAAATCAATGAATTCCAAAATCTTACATATTTCTAATTACATTTAATAATCCCAAGTAATATATGGGAAATAATGGGACATAAAAAATAATTAAGTCTCAATGCTGAACTTGTGACTGTTTCAGCTATATGAACTCATCGAAATATTTCATTACTTTTTTGACTTCACCCAAACTGGAAATTATGCCTCGACGAAAATGTAGACGTAGAAGCGATAAATAAATTATTTATTATTATTTTCAAAATATTTTACGGCTAATAAAATTTTATGAAAGTCATAAATTTATGTTCGATACTCTCATATGCTGTCTATGGAAATCAATGGTTTCACCAAATATATTTGAATATTTTTCGCTGAGATATTCTGAAATAATTTTTTTGTAGTTAATCAACACAAAACTCTTTATCGTATGGTTGTGTGGGGCACCAAATGGTTTCTCTTGATTCAATAAACTCAAGTTCTGGGTGTTTCTTTTATTTTTGTACAAAATCTCTAAATTTCTAGTCTTTTTCTATAAACCTTCCATCATTAAAACAAGAACTTAACACTTATTTAAATAGAGCAAAACTATTTAGTTTTATATTTATTTTCATTATAGTAACAATCGGTGATCATCACCATCATCATTATTGTCGAATTTTCATTGTTATAATCAGTGCAAACTCATTTCGTGTTAAAACAATCTTTTCGTTGTTATTATTTGTTTAATTAAACTTAACAAATATTAACCTAGACCCAGCTATTTATTCTACGTGAATTTATTATAAGAACATTCTATTGCAATGGACTGTGATTGGATTTTTGTCACAGCTCTCTTTTTTTGTTTACTTAAAGAATTCGAGAACACTCCTGTTATTATTGTACAGAGTTTTCAATTTTGTTAATATTCCCTCAATATTTATTGATATTGACATGGCAGCGAAATGAAATGGAAGTTCAGTCGAGTCTGCGTTTGGTCCAGAATCCAATTAAAGTTGATTTTGCTCTGTCAAAATTTGACGGCTAGTCAATGTTGTCTGTTACTCATTCATTAATCGAATTTTGGATGAATGATTTCGATTATTGGTATAAAGAAAATCCGTTGCGATAATGTACTTCATTTTCATTTTACAATAAGTTGAATTACAATTAAAATTTCACTCCGTTTTTAACCATATCCTTTTCGTGTTGATATTAATTTGATTTCTTCGCTTTACTGATATTATTAGCAATCTGTGGGCGGCGCTTCCAAACAACAGATTGGCAGCGCGCTTGTGCCAATTCCGACAAATTCAACAACTGCTGCTTCTGGGTTTTAGTAGATAGAAAATTGCCGTTTCTTTTGATTAATTTCTTTCCTTTATCTAGACATTTTAATATCGACCTCCTCAGCTTGCGCGTCATTATAATATCATCTGTTATTATATAATGAAAATGGGTTTTATTGATTCAGATAACTGATTGATGAACTCTGTTGCAATGATTGATAGGGTAATTAGATATAGAATATTGTTTCGTTTTTCAGTTGGAGGAAAATTGCAAAAGTTCGACATTCCGATATCGTCGTTCTGAAGATTGGAATGGCAATCAATACTTTTCGAATGTGCCAAAAATTCAAAGTGGTTCGACAGAAAAAGTTACCAATATATCACCATTGGTGACAGCTTTAACTGATAAAGTAATAATATTTAAAATTTACCATAACGGTTATTGTAACAGGAAATATTTTTGATAATTTATCGATTTATTAAACTCTGGTTTTAATTTTTTCAATTTTTTAAAAAAAATTACAAATATTTTTTCGATAATACTTTCGAGCATACATTTATAAGTCTACCAAGAGTCAGTGACTTCTCTTTTATTATATATCAGTTTAAATTTAAAAATTTCGTTTTATATTCTGGAATTTTTCGAGTAAAAACAAGACCTTAAAAGCTTAGATTTTCATAGAAATGCATTCCTTACTTTGTAGTTCAACTAAAGATTGTCTTGAAATTTGTACTATAACATGAAATTAATATTATAACTTGGAGCATTAAAATTGAAGAGTAAAAAAAATAAACTGAATTCTTACTGCATTTCATAATCATTTCTTACCTTAGAATCAAGGGAAATATAAACTGTAATGGCCTGGGTGGTTTAATTTCAGGTTTAATAATTTGGCATTTGAATTGATAAATGATTTATTATCAATGCAAACGTAATTTTTTAATTGATATCTCAAAGGAATAAAGAGCAGAGAGTTTTCCGAGGTTACTTAGAGAAATGGGTCCTATAACAAACTTTGTCTCTCAAGATGGTGATTACATGTTACAGGATAATCATGATCTCAGACAAAGCCAAAATTATTTTATCTGTTCAGTACAAGAATATGATAACTTTATAAAAGCCTACCAAAGTTCTGATCTAAATCTCAGAGAAATTAATTATTTTTAATTTCATGAAAATGATCTTAAAACTTAGCCCAAACTTATCCAGATCTTGATAAACTGCAATTGACAATGGAGAATTATCAACAAAATATTAATCAAATTGAATTATTAATTTATAAATTTTTGAAATTGATAAAATAATTTTATTGTATAAATGATTTTTTGAAACTATTAAAAATAAATAATAGTTTAATTTTCTAATAATCAATCGTTCGATAGAAATAATTATTTAGATGATATTTCAAATTAAATTTATGTAATATAAAATTGTTGACATTTACCGTACATTATTAATCAGTGCCGGCTTTATATTCTTTCTAGCCTTCCTTCCAATTGCTTTCTCGACAATAATTTTTTCAATGTATTGCTTTTCTTTCTGCGGCAAATAATGTAGGAAAAAATTGGAATTTTTTCAATTAAATTGTTTGTTTTGGAAAATCACAAAATTAGATATTATCACTGAATTTGGACACAGAGTGTCACTTGAATTATGAAAATAAATAAATATTATATTATAAAATTCTTTTTGAAAATTAAAATATTTTCATATTATTGTTTTCTTCGATCAATAATACCTCAGCTTTCTCTTGTGATTCTATAAAAGAAATAAGTAAAATCGTAAAACAAAGAGAACTTTTGAAATCGGATAGTATACTTAGTTCAGGTAATGTTCGTTGATCTTTCGGATCAATTTTATTATTGAAATATTAATTGATAAAAATCATTTTCTGTCAATTGTTATCGACAATATATCGTTGATGGCAGATACGAATATCAGAAAAGTGATTAATTTCTTTTTCAGTCATGTTCTCGGACTGTCGATCTCAGAATGAACCGCCAAAATAAAAGATTCTATCTCAATATTTCTCCATTATCTTTGTCTCATCTTTTAAAAATTATTTTCATTAATCTTTCAGTTTTGAAAAATTTCTTTACTTTTATCTCTCAATAGTTCTGTTTCTACATCATCTAAAACTGATCGAAGCCACCAAGTATAAATAGTTCAGATTACTTATTTATTTTCACGAAAATCTATGGAATTTATTTTTTATATTTTATTCCTTAAATAAACCAAAATCGGTACAATTTTTAAAATAACAGAATTTTTTGATATTCAGATTCCAGAAATGATACAATTTATTCACAAATATGCTGATAAAATTTGTTCCAGTAAACTTAATATACCAAAAACCGGAAAACCATGTTGGAATGGTTCAAAAGAAACTTTAAAGTAAAGTTATGCTTTTTCCAAAATAAAATCAAACTCATTTATAATTTTTTCTTTATTATCCATCTTTATTTTTATTATTTCTCCAGAGATTGCTCCCTTGACTTTATTTCAGTCTATATCGAATTTTAAAAGTTATTTAATAAATAATATTGTTAATGATAAAAAGAAGTAAGGTAATAATAAAAAGAGGAAATTTAATTTATTTATTATATTAAAAATGATAATAATAAAACTTGAATGGTCAATCAAATATGTTATTTTCACATGTTGTCGTCTATATATTCACAGATATTTGAATTTAGATAATTGATTTTAGTCTTACATTTTTGAACGAAAGGGTACAATTAGTATCTCAAGACCATTTTCAATATTTAGAAATTTTATTAATTTCTTATTTTCAAGAATCAATTACCAAATTGTTTCTAATGATTTTACCGATCGATTAAAATTGATAATTGCAAATTTTGTTTCTTTAAGCAATTTTATTAAAAATTAATTTTTGATATTTTTGTGGACAAGAACCATTTGAATGGAAATGAAAAAATCTTTTAGGTTATTATCGATATCGCTGGAATATCAGTAAAATAAAAATGACCCAGAAATATTTGTTCTGGAAAAACCAACTCTGAAGTCATGATAGAAGTGATGGTTTGAAACAGTGAAATTGATACTCCTGTTTTTTGTCTTATAATATGATTTCTGTTGATGATGTCCATAAAAGTGTCAAGCTTATAAAAACGAAATAATAATGATAAAAATCATATTTCTATTGGAAAAAATATGTAAACAAGTCTAGATTTTCTATATTTATTTTACACAGCCCACTTGGTTGTCGGAGTCTCTAGGATAATATCTGGTTTGGGTATAATCCTAAGACAATTATTTTTAAATGTCTCTCAAAAATATTAATTGTTCACAACAAAGTTGAGGCGTCAAAATGAGAAAAGAAAATAAGATACATAAAAGATCTATGTAGGCTAGCTTGAATTAAGAATTGTGATATTGCAAGTGGTCGTTTGATTATTTGAAGATGAGATTAATAAAGATTGTTTTATTATTAAAAGTTCATGCTGACATCATTACTCGTTCCAGTAAGAATGGAGAATCCAAGGATGTAAAAAAAAATAAAGCTATGAATATTGATCCTTTGGTGAAAACTTCAATTTCAAAATTAAATAAAATTGCCACAACAATTAACGATTTGCTAAATAATAAGAATAGAGATCCTGTTGCTTACAAAGTGAAAAACGTGAAACCAATAAGGAAAGCTGATATTCCACGAGTAAGATCATTTCGAATATCAGAGGTAATCTTAACGGTCCACTATTATTAATTTATGGGAAATTGCAGAAGAATATCGAAGGCAGTGGTGGTGGTAACATTGATACAGAAAATGTAAAGGAAGATGCAAAAATCAAGCCAGAGGTACCACCTGTTATTGTAACAGTAAAACCACCGGAGGTCATTGAAGGAAGTGGAAATAAAAATGTACCCACTGACATTAATACTGGAAAAAAAACTCCGTCTTTTCCGGAACTTCCTACCAAAAAGCAAGATCCTTCGCCGCCTAAACAGCCTCCTATTCGAAAACCAACCATCCCAGATGATGAAGATCTCACTTCGATTCAAAACGAAAACGAGCGGTCCAATACTAAGGACATTTCCAATGAAAAGAAGCCAGTGATTGAGGTAGTTATTTGTTTAAAAGAACAATTCGTTTTTTATATTATAATTATTTTAATAAAATTTTAAACACTAAAACTTCAATTATATTAAAAGGTCTTATATTATCCTTATTTGATTCCATTATTAGAAAATAATCAACTGTTTTCTATTTAAGTTTCCTTATTATTATGTAAAGACGTCCTTATTTCTCTATTATTTAGCAGCAGCACTCCGAAGTGAAATTTTTCGTTTTCGAATCACTGGCCTGAATAACACTATCGTGCATAATTTTAAAAATAATGATTTACTTTTTTATTTTTCAAACTAAAAATATCACCAAAAATATAATTGTGAATTATAGGATTTTTAAGGTCTCATACATCAGGATGATGTATTGCAAAAAGATTTCGATCCACAATATTTCTTGAGGAAAATATTCTGTTTAGTATTGTCATTTTTCTTATCGATTGATCTTAACTTATTTAAATTGAAAAATCAACAAAAAATGAAGGAAATTGATTTAAGTTATTAGTTGTCCTGGACTTCCGTTTCGATGTGACATACAACGGAAAAATCTGTTATTAATTTATGTTTATTTATATCATCTCATTTATCGATCATTCTATAAACATGTACTGTTCTCTATATTTTTTGTAGGTTATAGAACGAATCATAATTTTATTAATAATAATATAAAACTGGTGGAAAACCGTAGTGTGATGATTATCTATCAATAATATTTCTCATCAGGGGAACAATAATAATGATATTAGTGTAATGGATTAAAGGTTATTTCAAATTGTCAAACTTCTACTTTTATATATTATGTTTATACATTGAAAATATCATCCGGATCCGTAATCAGGCGTTAGTTGTATTGTTTGATAGACAAAAATTAATTTCAAAGGGAAGAATCATTTTTAAATATTTTTATATTATATTTTGGTAGAATCATCCAAAGGTGGAGAATCAGCCGAGTGCTGTTTTTTAGGAATGTGAAATAGATTCCATGATTTTCATGTTCGTATTTAGCACATTTGACTAATTTTTTCTTGGACCGGTAACTTTAAATTTGTCGTGAAAAGCAACTGTCAGTTGGTTGGGTTTTTCATTTGTGTCACGAAATTGGTAATGATTAAAAAATTGAACATTCATTTTCAGACAACACTTTTTCTAAATCTATTATAGACAACGAGGCGTAGAATTACGTAATTGGAATTACCTTTTTCCAAATAAAATTTCAATGGTAACCATGAATCACGGTCACAATGATGATTTCATTATCTCAGAACAGCAATGGACCGATTAAAACTGACTTTGACAAAAATTTTTCTTTTCAAAAGTTATTTGAAAAATGTCTTCGGTTAAAAAAATTCTTCTCGAAAAACTCAAAATTTATTCAAGATTTTTTTCATAAAGCTTTATTTTAAGAATTTCCAAACTAAATTATTTTCTTTCATATTTTAGGAAAGATTTTCAATTAGTTTTTCGAAAATTTAATTCTAAAAGCAGTGAAATCGAAAAAATATTTTTAAAAAACTTCTCTTTTTCTAATCACACGAAAACTTAACACAAATAGATTTTGTTTAAAATATTTAATTTTTT
Organism: Bipalium vagum; assembly: GCA_037834085.1. Taxonomy (NCBI): domain Eukaryota; kingdom Metazoa; phylum Platyhelminthes; order Tricladida; family Geoplanidae; genus Bipalium; species Bipalium vagum. Next base: position 7,402 of record JBBMKC010009858.1, on the reverse strand, counting down.
TCTTTTAATAAACTCAATCTTTCACGACATTTATAATTTCTCTGAAACTATTGATGATAATGGATTTGATGCTCTTCACAAAACGAGTTGCTATGACTGCTGTAAGTTGCGAACACAACATGTTTCATACAGGAAATACCGTCCCCTTATAACTCTTGCTCACCTCCCTGTTATCCTAGAGAGCAATATTACATGAGGCACATGATCGATTTCTTTGCTTATTGCGTTTTTCCAACCCTTAAAATGGCATTTTCCATGATACTGAGATTCAGAAAATTTATCTAGCTGGTTTTTGGTAAAATTTCTCATTTACGGCAAAAAAAACTTGGTAATATCTTAAATGTAATTATTCTGGTGTTTTCTTACACTGTTTCGGAAACAATTAGTTTTGCTTGAATCTTTTTATATTGATGAATGCAGAAGTAGTCAATAAAATTTTTATTATAAAATTCAGAATCATTTTTTCTCAAAATTTGCAACATCTATCACACATTTTTCCATTTCGTATGCGGCTTGAAAAATGACATGGATTCCATTTCAATTTAGCAATAACCCACAGATCAAGCATATTAAAGTCAAGACTATAGAGTGACTGATGCAGCAATTTTTTTTCTTTAAGGAATCTGATTTTAGAAGCAGTACAATGTGGACAACATGAGAATAATGGCGGCTGTCAAGTCTGGTATCGCAAGACATTTGAAGTTTGAATACCTTGGATCATGCCAAGAGAAGCATCAGTACGCTCAGTAAATTTGTCTATCGTAATATGGAGATCATGATCCATTGATTCGCTATTTTCACAAGTTCGTCATGATGAGAAGACTAAGAGTCCTTATCTGGCATTATCTTCAAAAGAAATTTATTGTTCAGATTAGAAATATGAATACCAGGGGAAAATTGTCGTCAAGTATACAGTCATTGTCCCATGCTTTGCAGATGAAATGATGACATTCTTTAGCCTATATATCATTTCGGCGACATGTTTCAATAAGGAAATAGATTCTTCCCTTGTAACTTTCATATCTTTAAATATCGAATGACAGATGAGAAATAGTGCATTTACGAAATTACTCATAATTTTACAATGACTGCAGCAAAAAATGAATTTTCAGTTATATGAAAACTTAATCATACATACTTAGATATTTTCATTGGTTAATATCTGTTTTTCCAGTGACAAGATTTTAGTAAGAGTGTAGTATTAGGCTAATTTCACTTATGTCCTAAATGTTATCTATTATTGTTGAAATAACCACTTTAACCATTTAGTATTTATCAATGGTACTCAATTTTTTATGAAATGATATTAAATTTGTCTACTTCTTTTCCTTCCACGTCCATTTTACTGTAGGCTAGTGCATGTAAAATAAATGGGATTTTCTTTGAATTTTCTGTCAAATTAAAAAATAGAAATGATAAAAATAATTTATTGAAAACCAATTACGTCGAGTTTAATATACTTTTCACAACATTTTAACCGTGCTTAAAGCTTAGAGGCTTTTAAATTCAAAAATCTTAGACGTGATAAATTAGATAGTTAGTTTGAATCAATGAATATCTGTCGCAACTAAGTCTGGAAAATATTGTAATGTCAAATTTCATAATCTAGTTCTCAAAGTGTCCTAACTATCTTTTTTAAAGATCTCAAATGCCTGTAATATCTTTTCAGGTGAATAGGTTCATGCTGGTTATAAAGTTCTGCATTTTATATTATCTGTTTTGTACCAACCTTAGTTTTAAACATCAACTTAAACTGACCACTGTTGTGATTGTTTGATTTTTTAGATTTCAGACTCTGAAATCGTTTCAGTAAATATGATTAAATTTGATTTCAGGGAAGTGGTTCTGTCGATAGGGAAAAGTCCACAAAACCCGTGACAGTTTTCACTACTTCCACAACCACTTTGGCACCGGTTACTGAACCCAAGGCGCCTGAGAAAGAAATTAATCAAGGTCGTGAATCGACTATTCTAGAAGGAAGTGGCCAATCGGTCGATGAGGAAACGACCTCATACAAGCCACAGATATCCCAATCCAAGTCACCTGTTAATCATTTTCTAGGTACCACAGTTTCTCTCATTAAGGAAAATACCAATTTCTCAGTTCTGTTGCCTCACGAATATCCCGGAGAGATCCCCAATGAGATCTGGATTCCTAGAGTTGTGGATTATGATTCAAATGGGAAAATGATCTCCAATCAAAGGTCTAAGGCATCTTATCTTGTTAATGTGGTTCACAAGATGTTTTCCTTGACCGTAACGCTGGTCGGCATCTCCATTTACAAATTGTTATAATGATACTGTGTGGCATTTCATTTTGATCATTTACTCAATTGATGCTTTTCTGCAGACTTTGGTTATATTTGACCAATTGTGTCGATGTGTACATATTAATTTTACTCATAATAATTCTAATTGGATTTTCAACTGGTTTTAATATATTTATGTGTTTGGTCATAACAGTTTTTATGTCAATTAAATTTTTTTATTTTATTTAATTCATTGGTTTGGTTATTTTTTTGGTTTTTCGCAAATTTGGTCACCTTTTCATACACAATTTTAAGATACCTATTTAACATTAATATTGTTCATAAATATATTCCTAAAATTCTCATGTTACACAAATATAATCAACAAACTGTGCAGACGTTTAGGTTTGTTAATCACAGTCTTAAGAAGATAATTATTTTTGTTGTATTTTGAATGAAAGCTCCCAAAGATTTGTTTTAAGTTATATCTTTTATAACAATTACAACTGTTTATGACAAATACTTATTACAATTGTTTGTATATAAGAATATAATCACTAATTTATATTTAATATTATTTATGAAAAGAAGGAAACAGCTATTAAAAATATTTTATAAAATATAATTACAAAATATATTTTACAAAGTCCTTGATTTTATCTGTTTTCATATCAAAAATCCCTATTAAAATCAGCTTAAGGATTCTCTTAAAAATTATTTTAAAAATAAATTTCTATTTTTTAATTTTATTATTTAGTAATTGGTTTTGAGATGGTTGGGTCATATTTCTGATTCCTTAAATTGTATTTGTGAAGGTACCAATCACAATTAAAAAAGGTTTTAAATATTGTCAAATTCTTTAAATAAGTAACTCAAACCTTTTAAAAAATTTTACTTTTATGAAAATGTTCAGAATATGATTTTTACAGTAGAATTTATGATCGAAATGACAATTTTGTAATTTAAAGAAGAACTCAATCTGCACTAGGGAGAGTGCAGACGCCCTGAAAAAAAAGGGAATCCAACAACTGATTTGTCAGGCCGTAAATGATGGAAACTAAAGCAAAAAGAAGAAGCTGGAAAAATTAATAAGTTGAACAAAACAAAAACGTGAAATATTATTCCAGTTCTGTAAAATTTTTAATTAATTATTTTTGTGAATCTAATTATTTACTTACACTATTTAAGAGTTATAATAAACTCAATAATTTCAAATTTTGCTATTAGTTATTATAAACTAATTTTTTGAAGATTTTGTAAACGTCGAAATTATGACTTTTGTCGCTCTATTTATATTATTTCTTAGACTTTTTTATTTGACAATTTATTTTTATACTATTGACATTATTGTCGTTATTTATTTTTACTGACGTCATATTCAAAATTTAAAATATTATAATTTATTTTATTCAATTTTAAATTTTTATTTCATCTTATTTTATTAATTTTTTTATATTTTATATTATTATTATTTTATTAAGGTAAGGATCATAAGACGTCTTTGAATGCTATATTATTAAGCCTTATTCCAGGACGTTACTTTATCTTAATACACTTATTTGCATTTGTTATAAAATTACAGTCTCATCATTCATAGATAATATTTTATTTTATTATTGTTTCTTTTATTATGATTATTATTTTTATGATTACTATTTCAGATGCTGCAGACTCCGTTTCCGATGCCCCTGTCTCTTCCGTTTTCAAATGACGCATCGTAAGATTTTATTTTTTACTTTTATTCTTATTTGTTTTAATTCTTATTTATTTAGCTCCCTATCGTTCACTCAAAGACTTTAGGAACTATAAAATATAATTATATTTAAAATCTTAGGTCTTGAGTTTCATCATTGTTTTTCCCACTACTTATCTTATTATCTGTATTCATTTATTGAATTAATATATATCGAAAAATAAATATATAAAAAACATTACAATAAAAATGAACAAAACCGAGAAAAACAAATCCAAAATGAAAGAATTATATTGGGAGTTATGTTTTAAACATTTCAAAACTAAAAAGCTTTAACTTTTCATATATCTAAACTTCATGAAGATAATTCATTTAATAATATTTTTTAATGAATTACCAAAAGAAGTAGTAAATGAAATCATATTAAACAATCTAAATTCTAAATTTGAAAGTATGTATAAAAGATATAGTTATAGTAATTAAAATTTTTTAAAAAGTAAGTTAGAATTATTTTAAAAAATTTATTGAAACTAATATATTTCATATTAAGAAAGAACTAATTATAATTAATAAATATTTTGAACAACAAACATTTGGATATCAAATAATAATTGAACTTGCTTATTTTAATCAACACTTAACATATTATAAAATATTCAAATAAATCAATAATTATGAATGAAAAAGGTGAAATTAATTTTATTAATTCAATCACTTGTGTATATTCTATAAAATACTAATAGATACAATGAAGCTGCCTTTACAAAGTAAAGACAATAAAGTTGATTACCACGATCATCTAAATGGAAATTATAGAGGAGCAGCACATTATTCATGTAATTTAAATGATAGATCATTAAAAGACTTCTCCATACTATTTTATTTTCATAATGGATCAAAGTATGATTTTCATTTATATTTTAAAGATATATTAGAAAAAAATCCAAATGAAAAATTTAAAATAATTCCACAAACAGATGAGGAATATATATTATTTTCATTTGGAAATATAAAATTTTTAGATTCATTTAGAATTATACAATTATCAATAAAGGAAATGGGAAAAAATTATGTAAATCAAATATATATGAAACTTTGAAATTATTTAGTTTAAAACCTGTAAAAACATTTTTACCTTATCATTATATAAAAGGAAACGATTTTGATGAAGTTGAACAATTATTAACAAATCAAATATTTCAAAGTAAAAATAATTTGAATTCAATTCTCATGTATTCAAAAAATAATAAAATTAAATATGAACAATTTTTTACTGATTATAAAAAGTTTGAAAATTTAAAAGAATATATGATACAATATTTGAAATTAGATACTTTAATCTTGACAAATTTCTTTGAATATTTTAGAAATACTTGTATGAATTATTATGATATTGATCCCTGTTATTGCTATTACGCTTCAATGATTAATTATTATTAATTGAAAAAGGAATAAGAAGTTTGTCTTCAGTTAAGACATAAGATATGACAGAACTATTAACAACCCTGTTGGATTTATTTACGTAGTGGATTAAGATTTTCTCCAGAATTACATGAAAAAACAAAATATTACTCATCCTGTCCTGAAAAATTTAAAGTAAATGATGAATTATTAAGTAATTATCAGCAGGATTGCTGCTGAGTGAACAACGAAAAACCAACAAAGTTGGTTTTGCAGAAAAAACAAATCAAAAATATTGTTTATTGAAAAATTAATTTTAACTCTAAAATTTCGATAACATGATGAAAATATATAATTATAAGTACTTTAATCCTGTTTATATTTAAATATATGATAGAATATGTTGAAGTACATGTTTCTATTTTTGACTCAAACAAAATTTTGTATTTAAAAATGTATATCCTGAATTATAAAATATAACAATAAAATCTTTACAAGATATTTATGATTATTTAGAAATCGAATATTTTATTTTTCTTTTAATAAATCATACATTGAGTATAATGAATGGAGTGTGTTAGTTGAAAATAATCGGAGATTCCGGGATTCGAATCCGGGACCTTCACATGCACATGGACTGCTTTGACCACTGAGCTACATCCCCCTCCTTTAAAGCTCACATCCATACCCTTAACCGCCCCGAGTCTCTTTACTTCAATTTCCATTCCATTACTTTACTTTTTCACTTTCGAGACCTGGTTGGTGTTCTGGTGTGGTCGCCATGTTAGTTGAAATTTAATCGGAGATACCGGGATTTTCTGAAATTTCAATTTTCTCACAGAGTGAATCATACAAAGATAAATTAAATATTTATAAAATGAAAATATAATAACTATATCACAAAATATTAATTTTTTGTATTTTAAAAATAAATAACGATAAATTCACTATCAATAAAGGGAAGCTTTATATAACAAATTTACCTTTCAAATAAAAACAAAAGAATATCATAATTGTTTTCAAATATGTTAAGTTAGCCAAGGACACGTCATTGTAAACCCTTGTAAAAACATATGCTAGAGACTGCAAAAGGGTCAGAAATAAAATAATAATAATAATAATAAATTTTAAAAAAATAATAAATTGTAATTAATTAATTAATTAAAGAGTACATTAAGACATAAAAACCTAAATTGCCAAGATTAGATCAGGATCCGCAAGGAGCGACCAATTTAGAATTAACGAGCTAAAAAGGGAATTTGCATTCCCCATTTAAAAAGCTGATCTACGACTGATTAGTCATCTGATCAGAATGGTATATGAGGAGTTGGAATCCGCAGTGGATTGCCACAGAAGAGAGATCGAGAACTATTATTTTTGATTTTTTTTTGTCAGAAGAGAGACCAAGAACATTTGGTTTAATTTTGTCGGAAGACCCAAAATTTGTTGCTGTTGTCCGAAGATTTTCAAGGATTCCAAATTGTAAATTCATATTTATGCCCTCTATGCAACAGGAGCTCACGACTTGTCCTGCTCTGTTAGGGTGTTTCTGAGCGGACCGGATTGGGCTCAGCAAATCACCCTTTGGATCTGTCGTCACAAGTAGTGAGAATATCGTGATTTTGTTGTTTTTTCTTTTTAAATTAATTGATAGTTAATCTTTACTGATATTTAATTGATATTGATATTTAATTATTGGATTTTAATTTAATTGATTATTATTCACTACATTTGATTTTTAGTGTGATTGACGATTGTAACATTTGATTGAAGACATTTTTTTATTATTTGATTCACTGCGTTTGTTATTTTAGTAATAAAGTGTTGTTTGTAGTTGTTTGATTTGTTAAGTTTACCTAAGATTAGGATGTTAAGAGAAAAGGTGCTAATGTTGGAGTTTGATTAACTCTTAGGACTTAACGGTCGAAGGTTGCTTTAAGTTGTGTTCGATTAAAATTAAATTAACTAAGAGAAAAATGTTCATTTTAATACTTGTATTTAAATATAATAAATTGACTTGATTAATAACAAAAGGTGATATCGGATTTGATTGATATTTT
>JBBMKC010009748.1:0-19131 GCA_037834085.1 Bipalium vagum | reverse complement strand
ACACTTCAGTATTTATATTATTTTATTTTTCTGTATTTTTAATTATAGTAACTTTATGTTACTATTTTTAGAATTCAGCTTAAAAATTTTTTACCATAAATTTATTTATAGTAACATTGATTAAAATTTTTATTGAAAAATTATTTATAGTTACTTTATGTTATACTAATACTAAACAATTTTTTCCCAATATTTTATAAATTAATCATCAAAATGATTAATTTTTTATATTTTATATATTATTTTTACTATAATTTTATATTTTATTTTATATTTTATATTAATTAAACAGACGAGAAGGAGAATTATTAAAATCAAATTCCGGGTTTTAACTTTTACATGAAACAAATAAATAAATAAAATTAAACAGAATTATATTTTGTTTTTTATACATAAAATGAAACAATAAATGATCACTAAAAATGTTTAAAATCAATGCTATAATGTTATTGCTTCGAAGGCTTTGATTGCTTTGGTTGGATTGACGTTTTTGAAGGGTTCGGTTGATTTGGTTGGCCTGAAGGTGGGAGTCTCCACAATTTTTATAGGTAAACGGTTTAAATCATGCTTATCTATGCAATCGTTCAGCGTTTTCGTTTTAATTAATTCTTTAATTTAATCTTTATTATTTAATTATACTTTGAAATTTATTAATGTTTTAAAATATAATAAATTTCAAATAAATTTTAATTATTTAATATTTAAATATTCCAATATTAAAAGCCATAAAAAGATAAATGCTTGTTAAATTTTAAACCATAATCTTGAAAAAAAATGTTAATAAATATTTAATGTTATTCACTTAATAAAAATAAGAGCTGTCTAAATATTCTCAATAATATTATGAGTTAAATATATTAGATGATATAAATGAGTATTTCCAAATTAATTTATAAAAATCATTTTCAAAACTCGGTCTTACTTCTTAAATAAGATTGTTGCAACTTATTTTCATATAACCTCCTTAATATTTTTTCACCATTTAAATCTATAATACCATAAACCATTGGGTTTGTATAATAAATTTCATTTATAAAAATATTTACTCTGTCCATTTTATTGTATAACATTCCTCAAATTTATTTTTATATTTGAAAATTCTTACATGATCTCAAATTTGGAACTTTGTTTGACTTTTGATATAGAATTTAATTTTAAAGTAGTTTCATTTTCATGTTTTTCAGTTTTTTTTAATTTTTCAGAATTCTTAGTAGCTTCGTTAGGAGATATACAAATTGATCTATGAATTTTATTGTCATACAAATTAATTAAATTTGATAATCCATTTCTTGTTTCCTTGTTGTGTAAATTTTAAAAAAATTTTCCCTTCATCCTCTATTTCATTATCATCACAAAAATCCTCAGTGTTTTTGTAAAATTCAGTACCTATATTAACCCAAAGTTTTTAAAGTTGTCTTTGTTAGTTTCCAAATATTTCATCAAAAGCATCTGTTATAGAATTTCAAGTTTTATTTTTTAAAGGAACAACAATAGCAAAACGACTATATAAATCAATAACTGTTAGAAGTATTTTACAATATTTTTCTCCTGGGACAAATGTTAAATCTGCTGACCAAAAACTTTAACTTTAAGATACTGTTTGGGTTTTCTAATTTATTTATGAAGTTCATTTACTAATTGTTTACTTTTTCAGGAGGAATAACTTTAGAGTTTTCAAATATTTTTTCATTTGCAATATTTTTACTTGATCTTTCTAATCCTAACCCTACAGCTATCGAAAGATATAATCCTCCTAACCCGAAAGCTATCTTGCTCTGCACGATTAATTTTACTAAAGCTCTTTTAAGATTTTCTCTTAGGGTTGGATTTTGAATATTGTTCATTTCATATATCCTTTCAACATCAGCAACATGACAATCTTGTAAATCTGTAGATATATTTTACATCATATTTCACTGTTGCTTGATCATTCTGTTGATTGGAATGGCACCAGGTTCTGGAATTTGAAGAATTGATAAATCTTGATTGTCTTTAAAATTTTCAACTATTTCATTATAGCTTCTAATCTTTTATAAATATTTGTTCTTCTCTGTTTTTACTATCGGGATCAGTCCTTAGAAGATTTTAGGAGTTTCCCGCAATTTGAAGATATTGCATTTTTAAAGTTTTATATAAAATATTAAGCTTTCATATATTTTTTTACATTTTCTGAATTCCATTTTTAACTGAAAATTTTAACTTTAAAAACACTAGCACACATCGATGAAAAGTCCACTCAACTCCATTTGACCCATAAATTAGTACACAGTATTTGTTTTTATTAAAAGGGTTTAAGGATTTTTAATGTAATTCTCCTAGATATTTTCATGTTGTAAATTTATTAAAATATGTATTATTTATAATTGCTGATTTTAAATCACCACCTTTTTTTTAAAAAAAACTTTGATATTTTTCATGAATTTCTTGAATATTTAAAACTTTTTTGTTACTCCTTTGTTGTACTTTTTAATAGTTGTTTTTTAGTTCTCGTTTTTTGTTCGTTGATGTCATTACTTTTTCTTCGTTCTCGTTGTTTTTCAGTTGTTTATTTTTTCATGTTTATAGTATTTTCATGATGACTTTTATTATTTTTAGAGATGTGTTTTTTTTACAAAATTTACAATACAGTCAATCCCTGTTAATCTGGAAAATGGAATAATATGGATGTTTTACTAAACATTTTATATAAACTTGGACCAATTTTCAAATAATGCCTTTTTAATTTAACGCGTTACACAAAAAACCATGAAATCACAAGCTCACAACAGGGAGAAAAAAAGATAGTGATCCAAAGGAAAACAAAGAAAGTAACTCAGAAGGAAGTCAGGAACGCTGGTCCGAAGGAAATAGAAATGGCGAAACATAGGTTAAGAAATTCATTAGTGAATGATAGGAAGAGAAAGATGGGAAGTCAACAAAAAAGAGCTGATGGAATTGGAACGGGCCAGAGCCAAAAAGAAATTTTGAGGATCGAGTTGAGAGAAGTGGAATTGAAAAGCAAATTCAACATTTTGACCATTTTTGTTAATAACATTGTTATATATGTTGTTTTTTTATGCTAATAAAAGATTTAAGTTGTTCAGCTTAAGTTATTAAATTTAGGGGATTCGGAGGACCGAATAGTATTAAATAGTGTCTGTTGAGTTCGTCAAAGTTACGACCAGAAAGCAATTTTGTCGATAATTTGAAAAATTCAGAGTAGCTCATTATTATTATATTTCTTTCTAAATGACAAGGTGAGAAGATCTTTAAATGAGTCTCATCGAGATTTGGAATCCATATGTGGTTGTAAAGAGCCTAGCGGGCGACCCGGGGACTAATTGAGATTTAACGGCGATAATTTCTCTTGTTTCATTTAAAAATTGATATTTCTTTAATTAATGGTTTTCTTAATTAATAATTATATTGATATTTAGTCACAGATTCATTATTATTCATTGATAACTTATATCTTCGTTGTGATTTCAAACTTTTTGCGTTTTATCATTGTGATAATTAAAGTTTCATTTTGATTACTTTGATTCATTGCGCAAATATAAGATAAAGTTTATAGTGATTGTTTTGATTTATTTGTGAACGACTAAGGTTTATAGTGGTTATTGTGATTCAAGTAGGGATTCGAATTAGCAGTGAATAGGAAAGAATAGTGAAGAGAAGGCAGGGCTCAGCTAAGGTTACTTCTAACTAAGCTAAGATAGTAAAAAAAGTAAAATAATTGCAGGAAGGAGGTTTCACATTTCACTAGTAATTTATTAAAATTTATCAATAGTGAAAAAATAATTTGAAGACTATGAGGAGTGATTCGAAGAATTAGTTTGTTTGAATTTTTTATATAAGGACCTCGTGCCTAGATTAACAAATATTAAATGTTTTTAATTTAAAGTTTTTAAAAATTATAATGTTTTTTTTAATTTTTAAAAAAATGTTGGTTAATTTTAAAAAAGTAGATAATTTAATTTTAATAAAAAGCGAGGTCCAAGTTTGAAAAGTTTGTTTGGTTAATCGGATTGAATAAAATACATTATAATTATTGTTTCAACTTTGAATTATTATTTCAAAATGACTACACAAGAATATAAGACAATCTAGACGGATCTATATCGGAGTCTTAGAGACAGATTGATAAATTATATTTTAAGAAAGTCCTAAAAAATAATGATTTAATGAAAAATTAAATTATTGATTTTTCATTATTATTCGTAAAAAAATATTTTATTGTCTCTACAAATAAAATCAAAATGAGGAAAAATTATATTACAACCTAATAATAGATTTTAAAGAAACATGGAAAGATGTAATTGATAAAAGGATTTAATAATTAAAGCAAAATTTAAAATCTAATAAAAATCATAAATTTCTTATATAATTCTGATTGGCAGTCGATAAAAATGTTATTTAGATTGTTTCTTTTATTACCAAATAAACTGTGCCCACACATTTAATTAATTTCTAGAAATTAAAAAATCAACCTAAAACGTATTGGCAAGATCTGCAAAAAGGACAAGATCACAATAAAATTTAATGTCAAATATTATATTAAGCATATTGCATCATTTACAAAAATTTATTTATTACAACAATTCCTCTTTTGATCATCTGTATTGTATTGATCATGCGGTGATGATTTGTTTCTCACATTGGTTCGAATTTACTTAGTAGACCAGTTCCTCTGACAACCAACATGAAATGGGATCATACAAGGTTGATCATTTTAGGTCGTAAGGTTCTTACAATATTTAATTCTGTTCATTACTCTTATTCTACAGTACCTTGACATATTTTTAGACCCAACCTGTATAATTGCAATCGTTCAGTCATATTATCTGTTTGTCATAATAAAATGATTTTCTTATTCCGGTCTTTTTGTATTTATAAAAAAATATGACTTTTTGGAAAATTATTTCTGAATAAATTATTCGATATCAAAGTACTCAACTATGAGTATTTATAAGTAACAGTATTGTATATTGTAAATAATCATATCACATATATGAAGGTATAAATGCAAAAATAGTGATCAAAAAGCAGGTGAATAATTAAATTTTAAATATTGTTTCATGAAGAATAAACCTTTATCTATTCACAGACAAAGCAGATTTTTACCACATTCGAACATGAACTATTTAGCTGGTTCATTTAATGTTGACAAGATATGTCTTAGTGGCTCCAAAGATTTCAAATAGTCAGTCTTTGGCAATACTAAGTTTTCTGGATCTTTTGATTTAGAATAAGAATTTTGCGCTACTGAATTGAATCCCACCAATTGACTAGTTCTCATTATAAGAGGTAAAAGTTGAACTATTTGTACGGACCTCACAAGACCTATCAAATCCATAATAAAATTCTGTTTTAAATCTTTGTTGAATCACCTGCGAAAAAAATATTTTCAATCACTGGTTTGTTCAGAGTTTCAATTTCACCAATGCATTGAAATATATTAAACATTTTTAAAACTCCACCATAATTGTTTTCTTTAGAAATATTTTCACAAATTTCAATCTTCAGACGATTATAAAGAGCTTGAGCTTTCTCTTGGTCAAGTAATGAAGGAAAATTTACTGAAAAAAAAGTTCATAACGAGAAATAATTCATAAAATATCAAAAATATTTTGAAATGAGAGGTCAAAATTACTTGGATTTAAAAGAAGCAAGCAACGAATATAAGCAAGGTTCTCATTTGTAAAATTACTTTCCACAATATTCTTTTTTATCATCATCATCTTGTCTATTTCCCTTTTTATTTCCTTTATCTGACCTACACAACTATAAGATTCCTAAAAATAAACCAAAGCATATTCTCACTATGTTGTGATGATGATTGTGAGATATGACTGGAAATCGACTTTAGCATGGAATCCATGTGGATACTGGAAGCAACCTGACACATTGCAACTATAAACAATTCTAACCAACTATGACTAATTAGACTATATTGGGATTGAAAACTGGAACAACAAAAAATAAAGTCGCTCAACAGTTCAAGATTATTACTTGAGATCTTCAAAAAATTTGAGGTGACCAACCCATTCCATAATTAAAAAGAGAATTCTATAAGATGTCTCATTAATAAACTGAATAGTAAATCTTGTAGGCAGAGAAAGTGGGTCCATTTGAAAAATAAAATTTAAAGAATCCAACATCTCAGATTTCGCTTCATTTTTATATGATATATGATGATCACTTGGAGATATTACTGGGTCATTTAGTTCTTTCTTGATTACTGATACTTCTTCATTATCCATACATTGATCATTGATGAAAGAATTGACATGTTCTGATTCAGTTACACTGCTGTTTAACAAATCACTTAAATTTAAACCTATTTTAGTGTTAATTTAAAATGGATAAAAAGTCTAGAAATATAATTTTTTCATTTATCCATAACATTATTTACTTATTTTATTTTTTGTTCTTTCTTAATTTAGGAAGTGATTAAAATATTAATTTATTGATACACAATTATAAATGTCATGACTGAGTCCAAAAAATTTAGAATTCAAGTCACGTGGATAGATAATTATGTTTCTGACCTGGAGTCTCTACAGAAAATCGGTTAAATATGAGTTCAAATGAAGCCATACTGTTTCTCGAGTTTGTTTATTGCACCATTTTGCTATAAACAAATTCAAGGTGTTCTGGATGTGAACTGAAACTTTCCTTTTCTAATTCTAATGAATCTTGTGACTATTTTTCGGTTATGTGTGTACAGATATTTAATTAATATATATATGACCTTTTTTAAATAGAAAGTATTTTACATTGTTATTTATAAGAAAAAATTAAGACATAATAAAAGATCAAAAACTTGTTATCTAAAATATTTTGTTCATTAGTATAAATAACTGTACGAAATACTAATTTAAGAGGCAGAAACCCATCGCTGTTGAAATAGTAAGAATAAATCTTTTAAAATCTGTTTATGATTTCAGTTGAAGAAAACAAATTGAAATATGCATATAAAGTGTTTGACTGGACAAATGATCATTACCATAAATTAGATTTTAAAAATAACAAACATTCTGGACTATATGTCAAGATTTGGTCATTTTTAAGTAAAATTATTTTTTTGATTTTTTTACTTTTATTTAGTCAATTAGTTTCTCTAAATGAGATTAATATATATAACAGAAATATATTTGGGAAATCTAGGAAATGCCTAAAAATATTCAGCAAATGTGATCACCTTTGATCTTATGAAAAACCCAATACCTTTACACATCTCAAAATTGACCCTGCAAACAGTGAACGAATGTGGCTATTGAACTTTGCCTCATCCATTTAATTCCCCAGACCTTGTATTACAAATGGATTAATATATCTTCAAGCACCTCATTAACTTTCTACTTCAGAAATGCTTCAAATCCAAGGTGCTGTCGAAGCAACCTTTATGAAGTTTGTCGACTCGACAATTTTATTTTGTTGGAATTACCAAACTTGTTTCATAGTGTATAGATAGTAAAATATTTTGTTTTAATTAACAACCTTTATAATCAAATGAGTTACTTAGTTTTAAAGTCAACCAGTAAAAACCGACATTTCTTCTTTATCAAACTAATAATAACCAGCTCATTTTTACTCATTTCATTCTTAGTATGCTTTTTAAAGAAACAAAACTTGGATGATGCTATAAATAAAAATATTTTTTCTTCCACATCTACCCAGATAATATTTTTTAGATCAACAAATTATGTTTTTCATTAATTATATTATTTTACCATTAAATTTGGTATTTTTCAATAACGATTTTGTCACTGAAAATAAGTGAAAGTGATAATAAATAACCCTTACTCCACTGACAACTCTGTTTTACCCAGATCGTTTTGTCTCAATTCCGTATGTTTCGGTCTAATAGGCAAATAAATTGTAGCCTGTTTTTCGAAAATATTAGAGGAATTCGATTTCAAATGAGCATTCATTTTCCGCTCATTTTGAACCCAATCACTTCTCATGCCTTCCTTTAAAAATATACAATAACCGACACAAAAAACTAATTCTATTACACTTAAGCATTTCTGAAGTCGACAATACTGACAACGATTTCGGAAAGCCTTCGTGATAATGCATACATTACTTCCTCTACAGCGATATTGATTTCCATTTCTTATGGATCTTTTAAAAAATCCTTTACAACCCTCACAAGACAGCACTCCATAATGACGACCTTGACAAAAAAAATTATGAAATCTTGTTTGTAGTTTCAGATATGGATTTAAGAAAAACAAAAATGAAAAATGTAACCTGTAGAATGATCACCACAAACTACACATATATCCTTTTCCTGTTGATCAATTGACAATGATTCTTCGTGAGCAAGATCTACTATGTTGGTTTTGATGTTCGGAGAAAAAATACCATTGGAAATCAACGAGTCCCCATCACTGGTGAATGAAGCATTGGATTTTTCAAACTCATTCGAATGCATTGATTCTAAATTGGAGACAATCGATTCATTTGATAATAGCAAATAATGTTTACTGTGACAAGTATCATTCATTTGACTTAAATTGAAAAAAAATTTATTAAAAATCGATTGATGCGCTATCAACCTTTGCTAGAAAATAATAAAGGTTAATAACGACACACCAACTGATGAAAGGTAACCAATCATAATCAAGCACGCACACCGGCTCTACGAAGTGGTTTGCAACTGTGGCTGTCTAATGTGATAGCGGGCGGGCGACGTTGACTTGGGTATTGCTGTACTAAATTCTGTGACCTGGATCAACTCGCCATCACGACCGGCTTTTCAGGTAAAGGTTAAATGGCCGACATTTTTTATTGATTTCACCACTACCGTTCAGTGTTTATTGTAGTCTCAATTACTTTTTTAATTCATTTCATTACGCGTCAGGTATATTATATGGACAGGTCAAGTAGTTTTTTTGTTTTCGTTTTTATTGATAATCGTTTTGGTTTTACTTCCATTTTTTGACAGTCTTTGTTATTTGTAATGAATCAATTTTTATAAAAATTGAATTGGAGTTTATTTATTTCGAACGAACTAATATAAATAATTCACACTGTTTTTAAGTATGACAAAATTTTACGTGTTATGATTTCGATGAATATACCGAGCCTCCCCCACCCGCTCAATCTCTTCGAACACGTTGAATTTATTGATAAACAATTCGGAATATAAATTTCATTTAAATTGATAAACGTTTTCAATATCGACAATGATTTTAAAACTGAAAATGTAAAATGTAATATATATATGTAATATATTAGGTGGACCGGAAAGTAATGCCGTTTTTTTAAAAACTTCATTAATAGTTATCAATTGATTGCTAATTTTAAAATCAATCCAAATACATTTTAAAGTTAAGGTAACTTATTTCATTGTAAAATATTGAATCTTAAACTTTATTTGTAGTTTTACTTTGCCAGAAGAGGTGCATATCCAGCAGTGTATGATGTTTGAATTTATTAAAATCAGTAGCGCAACAGTTGCAACGAAAAATATTTGCAATGCCTATCCAAAATCATTTGACTTTCGCAAATACTAAAAGTGATTTTCAAAGTTTAGATCCGGTTCTTTAGATGTTTCGGACTCGTATCGATGAGGAAGACCAACAGCTTTGTATAATGAAATCTTAAGGACGAATGTAGAGACAAATAAGTGTAAGAGTATCGAGTAAATATCAAACACACTTAATCAACGTTGGCCAACCATCCAATAAATTTTGCAACAGATTCGCAAAGTAAGAAAATTTGTGGGTACCTCATAAACGTTCCGAAAGCAATAAAGTTAATCGAATGAATACAAGTCAATTATTGCTTCAACGATACAGTGCAGGAAAGTTTTTTGATCGCTTGACCGCTGCAGACGAAAAATGAATCTTATATGATAATCCTAAACGAAAAAGGTCGTGGGTTTCCTCGAATGAATTTTCACTATGTAAACCAGATTACATCCCAAAAGGGCGCCTTTTTGCATTCGGTGGGGTATTTGCGGAACTGCTGGAATGAGGAAACATTGTAAATGCAGACCTTTGGTGCGAACAATTGGATAATAAATTTAATCTTTACTAAAAAAAAAACGCCCAGCGATTGTCAACAGAAAAGGGGTTATTCTGCAAAACGAGAATACAAAATCACACTGTTCATTACGAACCTGGACAAAATTAATAAATTTTGGTTTGAAGTTTTGCCTCAATGACCATATTCGCTCAACATTTTCTGTGGGAAAAAAATAGGAAGATATTCAAATGCCCTATCAAAATATTTCGTTCTAAAGCCAATTGATTTTTATCGAATCGGGTTTGAAAATTTACATTGCAGATGGCAGAAGATTATTGAAAAGAGAATAACTATGTCTATCAAAAATAAATATTTATTAAAAATTTTTTTGTTTGAATTTTGTCATTACTATGTTATTACTTTCCGGTGCACTTAATCAACGGTAAAATTGGTGATGTAATAATGTCCTATAAATATATGCTATATCTTGAAACGTTACAAAAGCTACATTGTGTTAGGTTTCATCTATTGTAACTAAGGAAATAAAAATTGTTTTTAAGAGATTGTTTTAAAATTAAAATTGTTTTAAATTAATAAATTGTTCTAAAAAGATTTTAAGATAAAATAAAATAAGATTTTCAACAAAAGAAAATGGTTTTGTAAATGTAAAGTAAAAATTAAAATCATAATAAAATATCTTTAAAAAATATTATCATAATATTAAATAGAATTAAATAAGATTATGAAATAATTATTTTTTAAAATATACGGATAGTTGACAGTCGTTTTGATTATAAATTTACTGATACACAGCACTAATACTTTTTTTAAATAAATAAGTTACGCTTTATATTACTATGAAACCTTATCGTAGCACTTAGCTCATAAATTTACCGACCCTGTCACTTTTGTCAAAAACGTCTTCGAAAATAATTGAATCAAAACGACTACAATAAAACTTTATTCTATTAACGCAGATACACATAGGTCATCGCACAATAACAGTCTCCAATGTAAAATATCTCAAGTATTCAAAATTAATAAAGCAATACTGAAAATCAGGACAATCAATAATAATCAAATCGAATAGTCAGTAAAAGTTGGATCAAAATTTTCAAAGGTAATAAAACCTAAATCGGTTTCTAATTGTGGACCCTGGTCTAATCTTGGTATTCGACATTTGCCATTGTCGAGATTAGATCATTTATTGATAAAAAATTAGTATTATTATTCAGTATTATAATTAATTTTTTGACTTTTATAATTGCTATTTAATTATTATTTGTAGTATTATTATTATTAGCATGTTTCTGACTTTTTTGAGGTCTTTATAATTAATTTATTAATATTATAATTATTATATACCATTTAAGGTCTTCAAAAGATAATTTAAAGGGTTAAAGGAATGTGTTCTTGGCTAACCTAACAAATATGTAAAAATTAAAATTATTTTTAATTTTTTTTGTATAATTTACTTTTTTATTTTGTTTTAAAAAATTTTTCATTTTAAAATAAAACTTTAAATTTAAAATTTTATTTTTCCCTCGATTTGAAATATCGGAAAAGGACTTTCATTTAATAGAGATTATTAACAATATAATAATTAAAAGTAATATATAATATTGACAATAATATTGATGTCATATTAATAATCTCATTGTTTTAACATATTTAACGATATTGATAATTTTTCTTTTGTTTCATATCCATTGAATGTGGCAGTCTGAAAGTTTTCTTATGTCATTCTTTTCAGAGATTCATTGTTTCGTTGTGGTTTTCCATTGGTTAGGAACACTGATTTCCTGACAACTAAGATTCGTTTTGATAAATTAATAACGAAAGAGAAAAATAAGTTGTATAAATCATAATTACAATATTATCTTCTAATAAAATGTTCTCAGGAAACCAATGACAATAATATTATCAAAGTTATATAAATCATTTTAACCCTTAAAGGTGAGTTCATTTGAATTATTTAGCAATTATCTTTGTTATAATGCAGCAATTGTTGGAAGATACTACCCGTTTGGCTGTGGTAAGTTTGTCCTTTATCAACTGCATTGTAAATGAGCGGATTAAATAAAATTCAGTTAGTAATTGATTGTACCAAAAGTAAACCTGAAAATTTAATGTCGTCTGCAATAAATACGAAAGTGGCTCCTAAAGAAACCCCTGTTTCTAAAGTTTCGGCAAAAAAACCTAATTCTTCTCAGAAAATTCTTCAGGATAAATCAAAAGCGAAATCACCAAAACCCACAAGGTCACCAGCATTACCTAAATCTGGTAACCAAACATTAAAAAAGAAACCTGCTGAAAATAATTCCAAAAGAGGGTCCGTGAAAGTGAAAGTAAATTTATATTATTGAAAAATATTTATAGAATTAATACTTTTAATGTATTTATTTTATTAATCTTTTTCAAAATAATTATTCAATTATGATTTTGTGGTCCATTGTTAGATCATTTTATTCACAGGCTATCGCAACGTTCAGTAAATTTGGTCCCTCAACTTTCAAGTCAAAAGAGGAAGGTAAATTTCAGAAAAATTATATATTCATGCATTTCCTTTTTCATTATGCATATTTTTAATTAAAAATAACATTATTACTAAAATCAATAATTATTTTACAAAATTCTATTTCTTAAACGTTAATTAATTTTTGAATATATTTTGTCTAATACAAGTTCCAATAAATTTTTTTTCAATTTTATTTTATAAATTTTTATAACGGGGTTCCTTTATTCCGGGTAAGCTTGATTATGCAACACTAGAACGGGTACAAAATAAAAAATCTGTTTTAAAAATGAAATTATAAAGGGAAATCATCACCATTAAAAATTTTATTTACAGAAATCCAGTATATAAGTTTTCTTGACCTGTGGTTGAGAATTTAAAATAATACTTTCTGATAGATAATAATACTGTAGAAAGATCAAGAGTTTTTTCATCAAATTTTTTTCCAGGCAACAAATAAGTCGTTTGATAACTTGAAAAAAGTAGGATCCTTCTTAAATATAATTTGATAAGATAATGCTTTTTCGGAACTACTTGTAATATTATCTTCATCGGAAGAACTTCCAGATATATTATTAGGAGTGGTTATCATGTCAACAATATCTTCCGTTTGTAGTTCCTGCCACGCAGAGATATTTTCATCTACGGTGGTGTATGGACCTTAAATGTTTATTTGATCTTTAAGACATTGGATATCCTCGACAAAAGAAAATTTAATCTCTGGTAATGTCGAATGGGGACTGGTTAAACCTGTATGAATCCAGCAATTTAGAATTGTGGACGAGCTAATTTGATTCCACGATTGTTGTATCATATAGATAGAATCTGCTAATTATACATTTTTCTATGATATCATTAAATATCAACGAAAATTCTAACAATTTCCTTAAGATAACTTTTTATAGTAGCATTTAAATTCTTTGATTTCACAAGTATTAAGAGGCTGTAGGATTCCTTTAGAATATTTTGGCAAATTATTTTGACATTTGATAATTGGCATTCTTTATGGCATGGAGCATTATCCAATATTAGAACAATATTTATGTTTTTGATACTCATGTCTTCATTAAACTCTATAATTCAATCATTAAAATCTTTATTGATCATCCATACTTTTGAATTCGCTTTGAAACAGACAAATTTTAAAACATTTGGGTTGCTATTTTCCTATGACCATTAGTTTTCTTTTGTCATTACCATCAGCATTGCAGCAAAATACAGTAAGGCCACAAAAAAGTCAATAAAGGCAATAAAATTAAAATTGTTTTAATAATAAAGCAATATTTTAATAATAATTAAATATTTAAAAATACGAAAATTGCAAAATCTATAATGATTCATGTGTTTCAATACAGATCAAGTTTCATAAAAAAATTTTGTTGATAAACATCGAGCAACAATTAAACATTTAAAATTTCTTCAAAATAATAGCCAAACAAGTTCAAAGAAACTTTTCAAATAGCAATTTTTGCCAAAGAACAGTGAGGATTTTACTATAAATCTAACAAAAGCATTCCTAGCTGCTGATATTCCATTGTGGAAATTGCGAAATCAATCTCTTCGAGCATTTTTAGTCTTTAGATCATCTTTCTACCAATGAAACACGTTTATCAGCTATTTACAATGACGAAATCCAGTGAAAGCATTATGTACAAAACAAGCAGATTTTTAAAATTATGGATAAATCAGAAGTTTTGAATTATAAATTTTTTAATATTCTCAAGGTTATTCTTGAAAATCTAGGCGTCTCTTATTTATGTAAATATCTTATTCTTGATTCATTCATTAAATCTACTGGTATTGTTCATATTATAAATGATACTATTCCATTTCTAGGATGTAGTCGAGAAAATTTTTGCTTACTTCTCACAGATGCCGAGCCATATATGATATGTGCAGTGAATCATGGCATATTTTATATCCATGTCTTTTTCATGGATAACTTAATTGCGTCAATTAAATCTACATGCGTTAAAAATAAACAAGGGCAGCGACTTTTTTCATTACTATCAGTTAGTGTCATTAATTACCCAATGCGAAAACTATTTTATTTTAATTAAAACAATCTTCAATATTTTAAAATCTATTTCCTTTGAAGAAGACCTTTGTGAGCTGAAAAGTATATTGAAAAGATGTTACAGAAAAACGAAATAAAAGTAATTATGGAAATACATCGAAATGAGATTTCCCCGGAACTTTATGATATGCTTCAAAAATGTCAGCTGTCGAAAGAAGTTTTTCGACTCCTAAAAAGCTTTTATGTAATGATAGACAATTCAAAAAAGAAAATATTAACCAATATTTTGTTATGTATTTGAACAAAAGATAATGATTTTCTTGAAATAAATTGTTATTATTTTGATTATATTTTTTGCTATTTTAAAGTCAACTTTTGTATGGTTAAGGACAATAAAGTCAATTTTGTATGTTATAGGTCAATTTACATCATTTTTAAGTCAATTTTTTTGTGGCCCTATACATTAGTGATTCTGATTTCGCTATTTTCATACCCCTTTACATTTCTGTTTGATGGAGACTCTGTGCACAAACCCGGAATAATCCATATTATAAAAATTGTGCAGGGCATAATTTTAGAATATATATTATTAAATTTTTTTGGAAATTAATCTTCTTAAAATTTATATTTCCAGTTTCATTCAATTAAACTTTTGATTTTAAATCGTGTCTTTTTTAAACCTAGCAATCCAACCATATGATATTTAAAATTTTAAGATCTGTTGCAAACATAGCTTCAATTCTTAAAATATCTTCTCTTATATTGATATTTTTCTCAGCCAATTGAAAAATCGAAATATCCATACATTTTCCAAATCTTTATCGTTTATACATCGCATCGTTTATACAAAAAACCTTGATTTGTGTCCATCAATGAATGCATCTTTGAAATTGACATATTCATTTTATAATTATCTGATTTCTTATAAAATATCGAAAAATGATGGCTGATATCATTAAATGAATTTTTTGTGAAAATGAAATCAATTTTAAGAGAGACTCATAGACCGTAATCTGATCAGAAATTCTCTTTGGAAAATTCTTGAGATTCAAATATGTTTTATTTCAATTTCGATGAAATTATTAGTTAAATTAAATTAAAACTTTATCAATTATAAAATTTATCGTCGTAATTTTAAAAAAAATCCAAATAATAACTATATAATTGTGTAATATAATTAATAGACTTTTTTAAAAAGAGGTGTTTGGTGAAGAAAATTCTCAAAATGATGAAGAGAGCAAGAAAAATGAAGAATATTCATTACATCATCAGCTTATTCCTGTTTTAAGAGGTGTAAGTCGTCAAAAGTTAAGAAGTTTAAGGATGGCACTGAGAAAAATTCATTCAAGTTCTGAAGATGGATTTGTCAGTATAACCGACTGCTTAGTTACTTTTTCTGAACTTCATTTTGATCTACCAAATCGTCTTCTTGACTTTTTGATTCATAAATGTCAGATCAAAGGAGGAAAAGTTCATCATGAAAAATTAATTAGTTACATTGAAAGAGCACATTCCTTGAGTGGTATATGTCGATTATTTGATTTAAAGAATCACATAAATAATGTAGGACGTGATAGTATTGAAGCAATTGATGCTGAAGAAATTGATACTGGACTAAGAGTTCAATCAGAGATCACGGATTTAGATTTGCTTCAAAGAGCTGAAATTCAACTTATCAAGTCTCGAGAGCCTTTTGATTTAGAATCTTTTAGAAAGGTCCTGAAGGAGATGGACAAAAACCGTAGTGGCATTTTGAAAAAAGATCAGGTTTTTACAATAAGTATTTGAAATATGATAAAAATGAAAAATTTAATGTCAATAATTTTATTTTTAACTCCTACATGTCTGAAATTTCTGGATACAAAAACTAAAATTATAAAAATTCTATTTTATTTTTTAATTCTAAAGAATGATTTCTTCTGCCGATTTAGAATCACAGTAAAATAGATTAAAAATATTCTTAAATTAATATTTTTAAAGAGGGTTTTAAACCCCAGTGCTACTTTTGTTTTTATTTGTGAGACTGATGTAATTACTGAATACCAAATAATATTTATAAATCTAAGCAATGAGCAAAGCAATAGTCAAATAGTTCACAACGGGAATTAATTTGATTAAAAGAATTTTGTTGTCATGTTGACAAACACTTTTAGCAACCCATCATCTAGCAGAATTTTATTTTCAGAAACATTGGAAATTCTGTAGATATGAAGTCTAGCGAAAATTGATAATAATGTATATCTTGGTACCCGAGAGCATACAACTTTCTTATTGTTATTTATGAAAAGTATAGAAGACGATATTTTTTATTTTCAGGCGAATGATGGATTTCTTTTCAATACTTATTTTTTGTAATTGGTTTTCCAAGTCAGAAACTCATAAATGATGCTTCAAGCATACCACAAAATTTTAATCTTAATTTTCTTGTGGTAAAGTTATACTTTTGAAAAATGTTGCAAACCTTGATAATGATCTAATTAATCATTTTGCTTAGGGCTTGTGAAAATTATATTTAATGAATATTTTATTGCACTTTGAAATTGATTAAAAATTCCATTTATGTTCAGAAATAAAAACGGTGGCACACCTTAAAACTCAGATTTTGTTTCTAATATAAATCATCCAATACCAATTTTCAATCTTTTTCAGCTTCCCAAGTTGTTTTACATTTTTCCGGAACTGTTTGATAGCTTACATTTATCCATAACAAATACTGAAATTTTTGTGATCGGATATGTCTTAATTAACTTCTACAATTTTTATTTTTACTACAGATGTCCACAATCTTTGTTATTTAATTAGTCTATCATCCCTGCCTATAAAAACATTTTTCCACAGTAGTTTTATGTAATGATCTCTGGCCTTAAATTAAAATATTGGACAAAATATGAAACATAGGTCGACCTCAGTATGTTCTCGGAAATTGTAGTTATAAAACTTCAAGAAAATATAATATAAATAAAATTTATAAATAACAGAAAATAATAACGAATGCCATTTCTTTTGGATAGAATGACAAAAATTATTTTTTCATCTATGGAAAACAACTTCTTATATTATTGTAGGTCTATAAATATGACTCCGGTTTTTATTAAAAATCAAAGACTTAAGTTTTATTTTATTAAAATTTTTTATATTAAAAGCAATCTTTCAGGATATGAAAGGATTCAGCGAAAGTAAAACTATAGTTCTTTTCAACCAATCCAAATATCAATCCAATTTTGAAGGCCTTCATCCGAGACGAATGCTTCCAAGTGCTGATTGAATAGAATTTAACAAATGGAAATCAGAAGTTGCGATATGTGGTAAATATGGCGAGTGATGTAAGACCTCCAAAATAATTCTGAACAACTGAAGTTCCAGTGCTTTTTAATATTGGAATTTGTAAATCATTTTTTCATAAATTAATCATTTCGTTTTTGTTTAAATAATATAATTATCTTAAGCAATAATTAAAATATCATTATGCAAGATAAAAACTGCATTTTCGTCATGTTTTTTTTGAAAAAGTTAAGTATTATATATTGTATATTATTTTAATTTTAAAAAGCAAGCGATCCTCAGATACACATAGGAAAATATGTAAGGTATATTGAGTTGATACTATACAAGTATGCCAAAAATGATTCGTCAAATTCTGTTGTGGAAAATTCGATATGAACGATGCATCCCATTCCGCAGGCCCATCTCATATTGATCCCAATGCTATTAAGTCCAATATCGAAAGTAATCCATCGAACAAAATTCGGGAAATCGCAACAATACTAGAGACATCGCATTCAACGATAAAAATATCCTACGTAATCTGGGATTCGTTTCACAACTCAATGGATAGGTACTGCATAAATTAACGGAGGCTAATATTTTGGCACGATTATCAATATGTTATTCATTGTTGAAACGGTAAAGAAAACCATCCTTTCTTGAGGCAATTAGTTACCAGTGATGAAAATTGGGTTGTATATGACAATGGGCACCACAAAAGATCGTGGGATCGTCCTGGTGAGCCACCAAAATCATCAGTAAAGGCAGGAATGTACACCAAGAAGATCATGCTTTTTGTCTGGGGTGAGTTTAAAGATGTAATTTATTAAGAGCTGATATCATCTTGGCAAACGATTAATTCGAATATGTACTGCTCTCAATTGATAAAGGTGAGCAATGAATCCACGAAAAGCGTCCAAGATTGTAAATTCTGAAGGGTGTTGTCTACCAGCAATACACAGTAATCTTTGATCACCCGAAAAAAATTATTGATTCTTGAGTGGATTTATTGATTATTGATTCTTCACCAGACTTGGCTATTACCGATTATCATTTGTTTAGGTAGCTGCAGAATTCCTTGAACGGGAAGACATGCAGTGACGATGAGTCTATCATACGGTACATTAAACTCCAGGAGTTTTACGAATTTGGCAGAAAGATGGAGAAATATCATTAATAATAATAGTGACCAAACAGGGTGTCCAATAAGTCCCTGTGGAAAGTAAACTTAAATATCTTTCATTAAATTCAATCGATTGAAATTTCTTTTATATAATATTAAAGTATGTAAATCTAAGTTTGTTTTAATATTTTAAAATTAGATTTAGCAAATGCCGCTTGATTTGAAGTTAAGAATCAAAATTGTACTTTTAAT
>JBBMKC010009647.1:0-19132 GCA_037834085.1 Bipalium vagum | reverse complement strand
TCAGTATATAAAGAGTGGAATCCGCAGTGGATGGCCACAGAATAGAGATCGTGAACTGATATTTTTGATTATTGTTGTGTCAGAAGATTATTACTGGGAAAAGAACTATTGCGTCGGTAGATTATACTGGGGTTCTTAGTGAATTAATATCGTAACAATTGGTGAGCCCGACGTGATTTAAGTTTTGATTGTTATATTTTGGGTGTGTTGTTAAAACTGATTTTTGTGAAAAGGGTTTATTGATATTTTTAAATTTTTGTAAGGCCTGTGAGGCATAAAATCGTTTGTGGTTTAGAACTTTTTGTAAAGCCCGCTGTGGTATTAAAGTTCGTTTTTTTTTGTTGTTTTCCGGAACTTTTTGGTAAAGCCCGTTGTGGTAGGAAAGTTCGTTTTAGAATTTCAGGAATATAGTCTGGCGAGTGGGAGAAAATCAGTTGTAGATACACCGAGAGTATTAACAAGGAGTTCAACGAGATTACTTAGGAGCTTTTTGGAAGAGAAGGAAGTTAATCAAGAATTTAATCAGGAAGAAGAATCAGAAGCCAACACGGAAGTTGATTTGGAAGTTAAAGAAAAATTCAGAATGGATTACGAGTTAGTGAAATTACGAGTTAGAGTTTTTAGTGGAGAGCCAACAGAGTTTGCGGATTTTATGGCAGAGTATAGGCAGGTAGCGGAAGCATTAGGTTATGACGAGTCTCGATTCTGAATTTAGAACTACTTTACGTAGAATACACTGAGGTTTTATTATTCCATTATTAGTTATGGAAGTAAATCCATACTTGATATAATCTGGATTATATACACGTTTTCTAGTCATGGTTTGTGTTCTCTAAATAGATATGTGATTTATTATAAAATTTTTAATTAATAAATATACTTTCATGATAATAAGTTAAAAATGTCCTAAAATATTTGAAATATTGTCTTTACAAAATGAATAATAAAACACAAACATGCAATTTTAAATAATTTAAATTTTTTTAATTTCAAATTAATTTTTGGCAACCCCCAACTTATTTGGGTTCGCGACCCACAGGTTGGGAAACCCTGCAATATAAGTATATCAAATACGTACATTTGGATTTGTTTTAATAAATAGTTCACAATAATTTTTATTTTAAATTTCATTAAACAATTTAGTATAAATTCAATATAAATCTGATGCTTTCTAAACGAAAAGCTACCGATAATGGTTTGTATGTTTTTTACAAAATCAGTTTAAATTAAAATACAGAAATTGAACTTCCTGCTAAATTTAGTAGAATTGATGAAGTAATATCTCGCGGAAACAATTCCCTTATGCAGCTTAATGAAATAGGAATTAAAGGATTAAGATGGAATATTGAACAAATTAGTAATATGTTTCCTCAAAGATTTAGAGCTACTTGTACATTTGGTGAACCGTTCACAGGATTTTATGAGGTAATTCCTAGTGGTTCAATTTTTTATTGTGAAGGGTCAAGTAAGTCAATATGTAAACACGAAATTGCCAATCAAATTATGGATCGATTAACAGGAAAGGTTTATCTTAAATATTATTTATCAAACTATAAGATTTGTTAGAATGATGTAAATGATAGCCCTGTTAAATCTTCAACAGTTAATAACAGTTTGCCCAATCTTGACCAGTTTTATGCAAAACCTACCAAAAATAATGAAATTTTCAAGGCAGATTCAGCTGTTAGAATTCTTAATGAAAAAATTCGAGATCTCATATACAACTTTACTCTTAAAGAAGATGGCTATTGTTGTCACGTATCTTTCAGAGGATTTGTATTTAAAGTAAGAAGTTAATAAAAATGTATACAACCCGGGAACTAAAAATTTCATTTGTATTATTAATCTCAAAAAATTTGTTAATTAATCTTTTTAAAGTATCTCTAATTTTTTCATTTCCCAATTATAAAATGATATAGTTTTTCACCTGACTTGATAACACTTAAAAAAAATCATTTCTTTATTCTGCTTGATTCCTTTAAAAGCATCAATCTTTTTGACAAAACTCTTACTGGAAATGTACTTATAATGTAATGTGTTCTCATCAACATTGCAAACATTTTCTTTATCAAATATATTTTCTTAAATTACAATTGATGTCTTTTTTAAAACGCGGAATTCATCTATTGTATACGTTTCCGAATGGTTGATGAAATTCGAAAATGAGTTAATGATTTCAAGTCAAAAGATCAACTTTTTGTTGTTGCTGGAACTCATTTTTTGTCTGAAAATAGCATAAGATGATAGACAATAGCGGTGATTATTTTGAAGACTAACCTTTTCATATTTTTTTATAAATGTTGAAACTTCTCAAAAAATCGCTTAAAAACTTATTTGTACACAAAAGATATAGTTTCTTAATAATTGATAAATTGTTTGAAATTTTCTTCGAATGGTATTTAATTGTCTATATTATTGATAATGTGTTATATTGAGAAATAAGTTAAATTAACAAAAATTTTCACAGTCTACTATTTTTATACTCAGTAAATTTTGCATTGCTGTTTCAGGGTATGGGTACCAGTAAAAAAGCCGCGAAGCGAGAAGTAGCTATTAAGATTCTGCAAAAAGTCTTCAAAATTCTATTTTCAGAGAACAATTGTAAACGTTTATTTCATTTTTGCTTATCAAAGTTTTTCATTTCAGCAAAGAAAGCCGACGAGGATTCCGTTAATCTTCCTATAGATCAACCTCAGGAAGCTGAGGATTCCAGTTGAGTTTTCCATTTTATTTTTTGTGAAATCTAATTGTTCCCTTTATTTCTGAACAGCAATCCCTCAATACCGCCAGAAAAATTTCTCGAATTTCTTGCAGAGCATGGTGAAAAATGGATTCGAAAAATTGGTGAGCACGCTTGATGTACAGTATTCCAAACGAAAAGTTCTAGCCGGCATTGTCATGAGCAGGAAACTAAAAGTCGTTTTCCCCCAATATTGTGTGAATCCCCAGCCCAATATCGATCCTGAAATGTTCAGCACTCACACAGGTTGGCAATTGAATCCTGACGAGTCGGGAGAGATATTGAAGTTAATTGCGATCAGTTCGGGAACAAAATGTTTATCTGGCAGTGAGATCAATTCAGAAGGACTGGTTATCAATGACTGCCATGCAGAAGTGATATCTAAGAGAGCTTTGCAATTTTTTATTTTAAAATTGATTAATCGATTGCAATATTGTAAAGAAAACCCTTTACATGGTGAAATGTTTGGTTGTGATATTATTGAACAATTAGAACAAGGTGAGTAAAAAAGAGTGGTTAGAAAATTTCATATTTATTTTATTTAAACAATTCTATTAAAATACTGTTCCCTGATAATATTTTCGATTTCTTGTTCAAAAAATAATTATCTCTAAAAAAATTCTTTTTTCGAATGAAAAAGTTTCAGAAAACTTATTCATTGATTATTGCTTGATTAATTTTGAATGTCTGAAATTTAAGTTATATTAAAATATAGATTTTTCTAATCAGTTCTGAATTGAAAATTAATAAGTATTTCAACAGTTAAATCGATAGATTTCA
This sequence comes from Bipalium vagum, assembly GCA_037834085.1. Taxonomy (NCBI): domain Eukaryota; kingdom Metazoa; phylum Platyhelminthes; order Tricladida; family Geoplanidae; genus Bipalium; species Bipalium vagum. The sequence goes on along the minus strand of JBBMKC010009647.1, from coordinate 15,612 downwards.
AATTGAGTTCAATTTTTACATGGCCATTACAAGTATCTAATTGGCATTCAAAATTTGTCTGGACAGCCTTTGTATTTTCATTAATGATTGCTATTATTAATTAATTATTGCTGTCTTACAGGTTGTGACTTGGTTTATCGTGTTAAAGACGATGTCAAATTTCATTTGTACATTAGCAGTCCTCCATGTGGAGATTCAAGAATATTTCTTCCTCAGGGCATCAATTCCAACCTAATGGAAGACTATGAAGAAGAGTCTTTGCTTGACGAATCAAATGAAGACTTGCACCCTAATCGGAAAAATCGTGGCCTTCTTCGAACAAAAATCGAATGCGGTATAGAAAATCAAGATGAAATTATCCATTAAGTTGTTACTTAAACGATTATAGGAGAAGGAACCATTCCCATCAAAGTGAAGCACATTCAAACGTGGGACGGAATCCTGGGTGGCGAGAGGCTATTGACAATGTCTTGTTCCGACAAGGTCTGCGTATGGAATGTGCTTGGAATGCAGGTTGGTCAGATTTTTCTGCGTATTTTGCTTTTATTATTATATTGCTTTTACTTATTAAATTTACCAAAGCATGAGGTGTCTCTGAGATGAGTTTCAAAACTTTTTTATTTGTAACTGACAAATATAGTTTTTAAAATCGAAGGAATATTTTTTTAATTTGACTTAAAATGTATGTTACGTATTTTGTTTTTAACACGTTTTCGACATTTTATCGATATAATGCGGTCACAAACGCTAATTGAAAATAAGTAAGCAATTGTCGGTATTTAAAAGTGAATTTTTAAATTTAGTCTAGCCCCCGGGGTATAAGAGATCAGAATGTAAGGCATTTTTATCATGCAGTAATTTATTCCTACTGAAGGATTAGATATTGTTTCTAGCTAGGACCGAACAATTCTTTATGCCTTCATAAAGGATGATTGGTTTGTCCCTATTATGAGACCAAATCCAGTGATTACATGGCACTTATGGCGATAGAGTAATAATAACACATACCATCCAATTACTTGAAAATTAAGGATTATATTAATAAAATAATATTCTTACTTGGTCAATTTTCCTTTGCATTAGTTTAATGGGTTTCCTTTATGGAGTGAGAAATGTATTTTCTGAAAATCATATACCAATGAAATATTAATATGATTCAGGTGTAGAGTGCAAATGGTGATCTGATAATCTGACTTTACATTGATGATTATAATGATTATTAAGTATCTGAAACCATTTACAAAATCCCCATCAAGTCTCTTAAAAGACTAGACTTTAATTTTTTTTATTATTGATTTTATATTAATGAAATTTATATTATTATACTTTATTTATTTATATTAATATTTAATTATTGATACAATATCGTATATAAAAGAATAAAAGTCCTTTGATTGAAATTGAAAGCAATATTTTCCAGGGAGCCTTGTTGAGCAACGTTCTTTCGCATCCAATCTATATGGACAGTTTGACTATAGGATCATTGTTTCACCAGGAACACCTGGAACGTGCCTTGTATGAAAGAGCACAAGGTGTGACACTAGAGGAAGACTGGTGGAAAGAATGTGGTTCAAATGGACAGCCCCGACCGAACGAGGACGTGGAACAGGGAGAACTAAAGATTGCCATGGATAGTGTCAATAATTTTATGGTCAATAAGCCACACATTTTAACAGTGACAGAGCCAGAAGAACGCTGTCCGGGCAAGGCCTCAAACTTCAGGTACGGAAAAGACTTCTTGGCTGTGTTGTCTGATAATCTGAGCGCTTCGAATTTTAGTGTAAACTGGATGATAGGAGAAGACCTGGAGATCATCTCCACTGCGAAGGGAATCAAGGTCGATGATGCTCCGTCACGACTGTGCAAAAGAAATCTGTTCCAATCCTTTCTTTCCATCTTCAAGTGGACAGCCTATCTGAATTCCGAGTCCGGATTCTACGAGTACAGCGAAATGAAGTCACTATCTAGCTCGGCTGATTACGCGTTGGGATCAGCGAATTATCAGAAGAAGAAAATCGCTCTCTACAAATTCTTCGATAAGCAGGATTTCGGATTGTGGATCGGCAAGCCTGTCGAGCAAGACTGGTTTGGTCTTAAGTTACCAACGCAACAATAATAATAATAATAAATCAGAGCGCTGTGCTTTATTTATCTCAAGTACAATATCAAATTTACTCCAATTTCTCTTTTGTACAGCCCTTTACATAATAAAAATAAAAATCATATTTTGCTTTGCTCATTTTATTTTCCATTTAAGTCATTTTAAAAGATTGGCTGTGGCAAACTCGAAAAAAATTAATTTTTTTTCATAGCATAAAAATATTTTTATAACTTCCGACTTTTAAAACGTGTACATGTCAGAGATAGTGTCGCCAGCTATTTCAGCAGTTTTTACTTGTACAATTTATTTAAATATTGAATGCAATGTAACTGAATTTGCATTATTTTTATACCTACAGATCTTTTATTGTTTAGGGTTTCATGACGGAGAGAACATAACCATCAGCGTTATATTCAAAGTCGAATTGGTTGATGTGTGATTTTTGCATAATTGCCTTCTGTTGTAATTGATTTGGTACTATTTTGAATAATCTTAATATCTTATTGCGCATTGTCACTATTAATTGACGAGTAGGTTATGGTGTGTTACTGTGTGATTTTATTTGCTCATAGAACTGTAATTGAACTTAGCTATATTAAAAGTAAAGAAGTCGGATTAGTGTGTTTTGGTTAATATCTAGTATAGAAAAACTCAAAGTTAATGTTTTAAAAGAAATAAATTATCAAAAAATGTAAATTTTCAGAAAATGGACCAATACTCATCAGAATCACTAGATTGTACCTTGTCAGGTCGTAATTCGGGGCAATCTTTATTAAAATTATTAGTGTATTTAAACATACTAATTAAAGTATAAACAGAAATGGGTTTAAAAATACATGACAATTTCTTTAAAAATCATTTGTAAACCCCTCAATAATATAAACGCTTTTAAGTTGAATGTAAAAAAAGTAAAATTAATTCTGAAAAAGAGCTTATAGTTTTTGGGTATATATAGAGAAAGTGAGAAGTTATTGATTTTCGAATAAAAGTTACTTTTCAGTTTAAAGTATAATAGTAAAAATTATTATTATTAATTATCAGGTGGCCTTATAGTAATCCTTATTTTTATCCTTATGCATTTTTAAAACTGGGTAGTAACTTTGGAGAATCCTACAAATATTTAATTTTTAAAAATATAAATTGTAGACACGCGTTTGGTTCGTCCAAGGACACCTCCCAAGATTTTATTTAACAACATAGAGGACCTTGAAGGAGTCAGTAATAACTATTATAATAATGTAATGATAACATTAATAATAATAAATAAGCGAAATAACTCTAATAAAATTCGAATAAATTTAGTAAAATCTCAAATTTCAAAAATGTAAATTAAAAAAAAATTTAAAATTAAACTTGTATTAAAATTAACACGAATTCACTGAACAATTGATCACAAAAAATATACAGAAAAATCTAGAGAAAATTCTGAAAATAGACGTTACAATAAATTTAAAAATTAAATATTGGTAATAATAAATCACAAAATAGACAACATGGATTATACGAACGTCCACATAAGAACAAAATTGGACAATGGAAAACAAAATGGTAATTGCACAGTTGGGTTACCTTAACAAATAATAAACACCAATATTGTTATTTATTTTCCGAGTTTAGCTCTGTCCTCATCGTCTGTGTCCAGAGTACTTACCTAAAATATAAAAATTATATTTCATGATTGAATTCATGTTTATAATTTATTCTTATTTATAAAAAGGAAGAAAAACTCAAAATCAAACGAATCTTGTTTTAAGATGGAAAAGGTCATGTAAAAATTGAAATTATTACCGGTCAACCATAACACTTTTATCTGCATTTTCTTTTGGCATCTTCTGTGCTAGCTTAGTGCGTGTTCTTATACTCAGGCTTTCCCCCTTCATGAAGTTAAAACACCGCCAGGCTTTCCTATGAAATCATGCAACCTTTCTTTCTCACCAGGATTTGGGTTTTCTGCATCTCTATTGAAATCTTTCTTTCATGGTCCATGATCATCTTTGTCGAGACCATAACTTCACAGGAACAATGGATTTCAATCCAGTAGTTTTTTTTCTGCTCCAATCTCGACCATTTTGCGCTAAGTCCACATGCACAAATCTTTGCTCTTGACATCTTAAGTATTATTATTTCTTCTTTCGCCACAGCTACAAAAAACTGTGATTTATTTCAAATTAAAGATATGGTTGTCATTCATATGGGAAAGTTTTAGATGCATGTTTCAGCTCTGAATACAAATTTATCCAGATATTATGGGTATTGATGATCGGTGACTGCACATTTTTCCATATTTGTATTAATTTTTGTTATTTTAAATCCTAATGCCCCGAGTATTTGTCAATTTGGCGGGATCCATGACCCTCCAGGTCCGATTTTAACAATTCTGATATCATAGTATCGTGTTCTACTGAGTTATGATTCGGCTTTGTCCAATAAAATCTGATATTTTGGCTGTTTGTTACACCATTACTCCTGATAGAGACCTCTGATTCAAGGGGGACTTTAACATCAATAATTAGATATCTTTTAAGTCTCCTGTTGACCAATTGTATATCAGGAATTAAGTTTTGACCTGCAAAATTCCTTTCTTTTCGATGTGCATTTCCAATTCATTTTTAAATATGGATAACAAATCAACTAATATATCACGTACATGGTCGTGCCTTTTTGTACATATGTATTATGTAGATGCAGCTGCGTAAGATGTGTGATATTATTTCTTCTTTCCCATAGCAATTTATACTGCTATCTGCAATTGTTTTTGTCAGTATTCCTGCGCTGCACAAGTTAGCCCAATTCTCAAACATCTTTTCCAGATTTCGTCATGTAAGACCGGACATAGCAGGTGATTTGCGAAATTTTCAATGATTGTGGTTTTATTTCTGGTTTTGATGATTCCCCTGTTGTTGTTCCGTTGAAAGGCCATGTAGGAAGGTGGTTCAATAAGTTCGTGAAAATAAAATAATGACTAATATAACACCTGGCAATTAAAATTTGGGACAAAATGAAAAACATATTTATGGAGAAGAAACCAATAACCGATTTAATTTGCGAATTGTCAGAAGTTAGACAAAATTCGGATGAACGATTTGCATTTTTGAGATTCGTATTCGGAATTTAATGAATGACATCTTTAATTCTGGATTGTCCCAAGAAGAGATCATTACCGAATTTTTAATAATTCAACAACGTTTTTTCCATTTTTAGATTGTATTGGGCTACAAAGTCAATCTTCATTCTGGCAGCCGTGACGAAACCTAACCAATTACAAAGATCATTAGAGAAGCTCGAAGAAACTTAGATGTTGCAGCCGATAAAATGAAGAACTTCGAAACGGATATTAGAGGTCGACGTGAGTTTTCGATTGGAGAAGAGGTATTGCTTTGGAAAGAGCCGCAAAACAGAAAGAAGAATGATTTCCAATATGAAGGTCCAAGATCACAAACTTCCTATCTTCACATCAAGTTGAACAGACAGGTCCAGGAGGAATCAAACTGAGGAGAATTGAATAGCTGAAGAAGTGGCATCAGTCTTAATTGAAGGGAGAGTTACGTGTTGCGTAATTATGTTTTGTTTGAATAGATACTTTTTTATAATTCTGACGTTTTTTCAATGTGTAGTAAAGAAGAACTACCTCTTTAAAAGGCAAAACTTTTTCAAAGGCTTAATACAATAGTTGAAGTAAAAAGAAACGAATTATAATTTTACCTTAGACAAAATTTAATGCTTAATTTTTAGTACAAATAACAATTAAATAAAGGTGAAGATAAAATAAGTTATTTAAGGTTAAAGTGATACCTTAATTAATAAAATTAATTTAATATTTTGAAATAATTATTTATAAAAAATTTTACATTTAAAAAATAAAAATTATCATTTATATTTTGATTTTGTTGCTTAGTTAAATAAGAAATATCGATATTTAAGGTAAAAATGTTAAGAACTATTTTATTTTTATCAAATGGATGCTGTGAGAACTTGGGTGGAAACAGGTGTCTTAACAAATGAGGAAAAAAATTGATTAAAATACTTTTAAAACATTTTACTGGATAATAATTTATCATTTAAGATATTTTTTCTTTATTAATTAGAATTTTTCTTTTATTTGTTCGACAGTAAATTAATGAGAAGCAAGGATGAAAACTGAAAATAACTCCAAATCAATATTAAAATATGCAAGAGAAAAATGAGGATCTCTACAATGATTTACGATTTGGAAAATAAAATCTAAACTAAATTATTTTCCCAAATTCTTGATTGAAGAAGACTACTGCTCATTTATAAATTACTACCCAGGGGAAACCAACATTTCTTACTTGTTGCGTGTATTGCTGATAATGTGGATGGAAATTATGAATTGCATCGTTGAACATGTCTTTAGGATTCATTGTTTCTTTTAAACTGTTTGTGATGCTTTGAAGTGAGGAAGCAACAGATGGGCCTTTTGAATGTTCAGTCCCATTTTTATCCTTCACCAAACTTTCATAGTCTGGATTCATCCTGGCATATATCAAATAGGGGAAAGCAAATCTAAAAATAAATGCAAAGTGAAATCAAATCACCTCATTAAGCCTATTCAATTTTAAAGACAGATCGCTTTCCATTTAATCTTATCTCAATTAAATAATCAGATTGGGTTGGATATTGTTAATGGACAACGTGGAATTGACCGTTTATCAAGCAAGTGAAAAATAGAGAGCGAATATGTTTTAAAATATTAAAAACTTTTACATTTTTGGTAAGAAAACAAGTGGAAGAAAAATCATCGTTACGTTAGTGTCAATTAATTTAAAAAATATAATAAAAAATATTGTAATTCTCAACAATTGTTCTATCTCGCAATTTTCAAAATTTTCATATTTGCCTAAAATTCGAGAGAAAAAGAAATATGGAAATTTGTTACAAAGATATTGATAGAGATACTGTCAAGGGTTATGTTGATATTGGTAAACGAATATATTATCGAATCGGTAATGTAAATAAAAAAGAAAAATTTTAATTAATTAAAAATTGATCACTCATGGTCGGATATATTGTTTTCATGGCACCACTGAACGAAGGAGCCTCTTAATTATTTTAAAGTCTCTTGCTAACAGCATCTGCAACTATGAGACAAAAAATATAAATATACATATGACAGAAACCAGTAGAACGATAAAAACGAAACTTGTTAAATTATATTAGAAAATGTTATTAAAATATTAATTATTCTTAATAAAAAAAGATGCTAGCAGAGATAAAAAGGCAACTTCAATATCTCAAAAATATCATTTCTCGTCATTCCAGCGCAAATTGCATACACTATGACCTTTCTTCAGACCACTGATACTACTACTACTACTACTTCATAAGATTTTACATTTAGAAAATTACGTACCTTGTACAGTTTTTGCGAAATAAAAAATTTTCTGAAGTTTTGACGGAACTTTTGATAAAAGATTTTTTTCATGAAGTTATCCTTATTTTCTGAAGAAATTATCGTTATTTATTTTACGGAAAGAAGATTTGATTTGCCAAGTGTGAAATTTAATCATTAAATTTTTTGCGTCAGAATATTTATTTTTTAGGTCAGAAAATTTGGATACCAGAAGTTCATTCTTTTTCAAGAACGGTCAATTCTGTTTCTCCTATGATTCATCAACAGAATTATACTTAGGTCTCAAAACCAAATTTAATGCATGTGTTGAGAGTATAATTTCATTTTATTTATTTATTCAATATTGGTAATAGTTTTTCACAACTGAACTAAATTGTTTATTGATTTTGACAATGATTATTTACTGTAAACATATCGTGCTGTTGCGTTTGAGAATTATTGTGTGAATTCATTGTTTCTTTTGATGGTAGTAAATCATGTATTTGTGTAAACGAATTTTGTAAAAATACGTTTTACTGTCTTACTTTGCTGGTTATTTATGTAAGAATCGGAACTCAGCCAGTACTGAAGAATTCATTTTGGATGTTGAATAAATTATTGATAATTTTAACATAATGTTAGAAATTCAATACCTCAATGCAATCGAAGCAGCCAACATCTCAAGACAAATAATGAAATTCTGAATTCCTGCTGCAACTGTTCCGGAATTTGTATTTGGTAATGATGGTACTACTCCAGTTTTTTCCAAAATTGCTAAAATAACTCCTAAATGGACTTTTAATTATCATCTTATACAAATATTAGAATACCTTGCCAGAAACTGAGAAATATAACAGACTTCACAACACAAAATTTAAGAAAAGGATCATATGGACGCAACAAATCTCGAGTAGAGAAAAAGAAGATCAATAATCCATAAAGTGCCAAGGATACTGATAAATTGTAAATCACAGTTATATAAAGGTAACCCAATCGAAAGCTTAATAAAATTATAATATAAAAAATATAATAATCTAATGAAAAATGTAGTATATAAAAAAATATAATATAAAATTATAATTAAAGCCTTGGAAAAATTATTAATTATGTTAAACAAGAAAATTAAAATCAATTTATTACTTAATTAAAAAAGAACCTTGTACTTCAACATGCGCTAAAGTTTTTTATACCATTAAGAAAGTTTAGGTTATTTTAACTCAATGATTTAATTAATTCAGTTAATAGAAGTTGAGAACGAACAAAATATGATTTCAAAAAGATTAATTACTTGGAATAGTCAGGTCTATGAATTTTTATGATTACTAATTTCTGTGATGATGTGAGTCGCTAGAATCAATCGGTAAAAAATATAAATCTGGAATGGAAAGTTCTTGCTAATTTTTGCCCATTTAAATCCTTAAAAAATTATGAAAACACTGAAAACGTGTTAACTAGATAAAAAAGCTACATGCCACTGAACTATATAACCATTTAAAAACTCTTGGTAAAATATATTGTTTTTAGAAAACCCCGGTAACTGTCATCAGCAAATGATATTAATTTAAAATATTGTTTAAATAAGCAAAAAATAATCAAAACACATTTAAATTTCGATAATTTATATTGCATATTTATCGAAAAAATAAATATTTCACTTTAATTATTAAACAATATCAAAACATTTCGGATTTAGAAATGAGTAACGAAAAAATATACTATCGACATTGTATCAGATATGAATTGCAATAAGGTAAAGTGCTTTTACATTATTTCAATACACATGTTCTGTTCTTGGAGAGAAGGCTATTTCGTATATTACATGTAAATAATGGTGAAACATATGTTTTAAAGACTGAAATTTTGATGTGAATAATTTACTAAGAACCGGTGCTCAACGAATATTGCACCCTGAGAGGTTGGTAGAACTACTCTGTGAGAATATTGTAAGAACACGCAAGAAGAATTTCGAAATAGCTTGGAATCGACCAAGCCATTGTTAGCAGGTAGTTATACAGATTAGGAAAATGTCAGAAGGTTTGTAAAGTGGGTGCTACATGAACTCTCCGAAATCAAAATTTCATATCGTTTAAGAACATGGGTGTCACTTCTTGCTAGGCAAAGAAAAATAGACTTTATTTCTGATCGTCACTGGACATGAAAAGTGGATTGCCTACGATAATCCAAAGCACATTCAAACTTGATTAGAATTCAGTAACTTCAACCAAAAAAGTAAATATTCACAGCAAAAAATGTTTCTTTGTATCTGGTGAGATATGAGAGGATCAAATTATGATGATTTTCTCCAGATTGGCGAAAAAAATTAATTCAGAACGTTATAGCAAATAGTTGTTGCAATGGCTGAAAACATAAAGAAAAAAGACTTTTTCAGGCTAAGGACCGCATAAGACTATCTTACTCCATGACACTGCCGTACCCCATGTGGCAAAGCATACGCTGGACAAAATCTCACAATTAGGTTTGGAAGTTCTTCCTCATGCAGCTTATTCTCCGAACCTGGGTCCTACAGCTAACCATCTGTTTCGATCAATGCACAATTTTTAGCAGGACATTGTTTCAAAACTGTTTCTGCGATTCTAGAATTTCTGGATAATCTTCTTGCTTCGAAACCCACATTATTCTATCGTACGGGAATTCGTCAATTACCTGAAAGATGAAAAAAAGTGAACGACAACGGTTCTTATTTTTCCGATTGATTTCTTGTATCTATGTTATATAAAAATAAATTTATTAGCTTTTTTATCAAAATATTTTTCCGTTAAAAATAGACTTATACTTAGGCATACAAATAGGTCAAATATAAAATTTTTAAAAATAAATGGAATCAAGCCGACGTCTTATGTTAAGCTAAATCTTTATAAAATATTTTTGACATAATATTAAATTAGTTATAAAATAATTAAAGACAGCATTAGATAACCCTGTAACCCAAGCAGCTTAAAGTTTTCATGCTAATAAACTCACTGTGAATCTGTTCAGGTTTCGAATTTTATCGATTTGCTCTGTTCTCTGACGTTCAACGAAGAAATACCATTAATCAAGAAATTATATAACATGATATGTAAGCAAAATTAAATAATTAATAACAATAATCGCAATAATAATTAATTACGTTAGTAATTGAACATGATTAGCAGATACCATTAACAATAGAAATAGGCATTAAAATAATGATAGCAGTAAGAATTGTGAACGGTTGATTCAATTAATAATCGTCCAAAATTATCTAACAAAACTGCTTCAAAGAAAGTCAATGAATCGTCTGTCAGAATAATGTAGAGAAAAATATTTAAGCAAAGTACATCAGTAAAAATTTTTTAGAAACAGAGAGAAAATATTTCTGTTCTCTCAGGACTTCACAGAACCATTCTCAAATGAAAACCACCAAAGGGGCTTATTTAATCAATAATTATTACACATAGATGTTTGTTGAAATAATTTGAACGTGTGTATTGACATGTATGTTTGTCTGTATCTTTTGTTCTTCTGTCCGAACGTTTAGCAATATTTCAAATTATAATGCTTGAATTCTTCCATGTAAATGTATGTTTATTTGCATGCATGCATGTGTGTGTATGTGGAAAAAAAACAAGGCAGGATTTTCGCTAAAAATAACTAAACCAATAAAAACAATACTAACTTCCAATTGCCATGTTGATACAATCCAGCGGCTTGAAGAACGATTGTCAGAATGCTCATCACGGGTTTTACAACGCAAAATTGTAGAGTGGACTGAAATAGAAAACGTTTCCCATGGACATCATTCATCACAATCAAACCTGTTTACAAAATCTGAGAAATCCTATTGTATATGGCATTCCAGAGAAACAACACGTGCAAAATTTATAGCTACGCCTAATAAAAAAGATTTAATAACATAGTAAATAATAAAAATAGAAAGTTAAATAAATATCTTGATAAATTGAAATGGTAATAAACAAACAATAAACTTGTGGGCAAAATATTATCTCTCAAAATGCAGAGATATAAAATTCAATAATATTGATCATATTAATAATTTTATTGAAATTTTTAGAGTTATCGATTTTATTTTAATTCTCATTGAAATTTGTTTCTTACAAAAGTTTGAGAGATAAATTACTTTCATTGGGACTTAAGTTGGAAACTTAGCTCAACTGCCTTTTTGTCTTGATTGTAAATTAGTGAAAACATAAAAATTAAAAGTTTAATAAAATATATTTTCTTCATCTTAGAAAAGGGCGATTAAAATAAAATTCAGTTTTCAATTGTTTCCTATTTTATTTCTGTAAAAATATTTTGCACTGAATACTTTAGCTGAATTTTAATTTTATCTTTGATTAAATTCAATATTTTCCTGAAAATGAATATTTTAAGACCAAATACACCGTTTTCACCTCTATTTTGACATTGTAAAGGTCTATTGTAATTACTGAAAACGTTACATTTTACATTAACATTGCATTAGAAAAACAGTCTTTAAATGTTACAAAAGCAGATAAAATCTACTCACTCAATTAGTTTTCCACGTAATTCGTTCATTATATTGCTTTCACCTCCAAGATATTCGTAGCACAAGCTCAGAAAACTGTATATTACAAATGCTAAAAAGTAAAAAATAAATAGGCAATGTTATAGATTATTAAGAGAAAAAGCACCATGGAATAAGGTGCTTAATGTTTATCAAGAATTTAAATGTAAATAAATTAATCATAAAAATATTCCAGTGAGGAATCTCATAATTATTAATAAAATAAAACCTTCATAGCAGTCTCGTATAGAATCAAAATAAACATAATAGTTTTCATGAGTTAAAAACATCAAGCTAAGCCATGATTGAAATGAATAAAGTGGGACAATGAACAAAATTCTTACGATCCATCTTTGCTCAGATGGACAGCTATAAAATCTTAAATGCAAAAATATCTACAAAATCTTATTAATAGTTGATCAATTAAATATGTTTAAGGTTTTACATGATGAACAGTTAATATAATTGCTGCAAAGGTAAAGCAACCAGCCACTGTTTGAGCAGCAACTGTTTCTAAAAATAAAAAATCATTGGAAACTCTAGTTTTATTTTCAATTGTAGAAGGCTCTGGAGTCAACATGAGATTCTACCTAAATTTAATACATTTAATAAATTCATAATTTTGACAATTAATTAGTTAACCTTCAATTTATGAGTACAATTGAAAATTGAAAATATAAATATTAATGAAAATATTAAAATCGAAACTAATTGTTTAACCTTCAGTAATTAAAGAAATTAGTTTAAACGATTAAAAAGTTACGCTAATTTTGATAAAATTATAATTTGAAATTAATATTATTTATATTCATCCTTAAAGTACTATCTGTACAAGGTTCAAATTATAATTTATATTATCATAATTATTACTTTTTATATAAAGCTTCAAAGAGTATAATTATAAAACTGATACAATTGTTAATATATATGTCATATCTATTAATGTCAATATCAACACTTGATCTACAAAATATGAACTATATTTTGTAGCACAAATGGTACCTTTTAATAATAATAGGTCGATTAAAAGTTAACCTTCCTGGTAGACACCGGTAATTGTTAATATAATTATTAACCCATTATGTCTTTTTATCTTTCCTGAGAGTAAGCTGCTGCGAAAAACCAATTAAATATTATCATTAAACGTTTAATAAGAATAATATCAATTAAACCTCGTTATCTTTTTCAAAACATTACATGATAATGTGCACGTTTTATTATATAAGTAACCGAGATTTTTATTTAAATCATATACTAACAGTTTCATTTGTTTAAATTAATCTTTAATTTAAAACTACACCATTGATCTTTGAAAAATCATCAAAATTTATTTTATTCGGATAACAAGTTTGAATTCTATTTGCATTTAAATAAATGTATATATTATGATTATGCCATAGATTTACATTGGAACAAAGAGCAACTATTACATTTTCTTTTAAAATCGAGAAAAATATTTGAGGCCTTTGCATTGCTGCAAAAACGTTTATGGTGATGATTACAGGCCTTGTACACAAGTTTATACATGGTTTACACGATTTTAAAATGATCGTGATGATTGATATTAAAATGAAAAGCCTGGAAAATCATCCACATTTGGTGGAAAAAGTACGTGAAATCATTGTTTCTGATGGTAAAATGACTATGAAATTTAGCAGAAGAATTATGTACAACTGTCTTTACCATTTGGGTAATTTTGATGAAAGATTTTGGTAAAAGACAGGTTGGTGCCAATTTTGTTCCTCATGCATTAAATGAAGACGAAAAAAACAACTCGTGTTGAATATTGTAAAGATCTCCTCAACACTGTTGAAAACAGTTCAGATAATATTGACTCAATAATAACTGACGATGAGATGTGGTGTTTCAAAAAAAAATACAGACTCTACAAGAAATATTGAAAATACTTAAATAAATTTTCACGCAAAATAATAATCATATATAAATATAAGATTAGTTATAATTGTTTACGATTATAATTTTTTGTTGCTCTAGATGGGTTTAATTCAAGAAAGCTAAGTTCCGCAGTGTAATTTGAACTGTGCAGTTTAAGTATTTTTAATTGACATTTTTCTTAAATGACTGTGAGCTTCAATTGAGCTTAACTCTTTCAAAAAGACAAATCATCTTTTAAAATTTCTCAAAAATTAAAACAATTTCAATTATGAAGTAATTAAATATCAACAACTATTTGCTAATTTTTTAATGTTCATATCCCCTTCCTTTATGAAAAAACCGTACCTTCGCCACATTTCTAAAATTCTCGACCATGGTTATCTCTAAGGTAATAACCTCTGTCATGAAATTTCAAGGAACCTTTAAATTTTTCTTTCTCTGTTTCAGTTTTAAAAGGAATTATTCTCCAATTTTAAAATGTCTTCGAGTAGTTCCTAGTACCGATTTCATACCCTGTAAATTCTTTTTTGTAATGTACTGATAGTAATTTTTCAACCTCTTGAAATATAATATCCAAACTATGAGAATTTTCTTCTTTAAGAGATGCCACAAGCAGAAACCTTACAGTCCGAAATTGATTGGATTAACTCGTTTGCCCGGTGGTGATAATGACTGGAAAAATACACTTTGGTATTCATACCTTCTCTGAACGTTTTGTTGACCTTGAGTTAAACCTTTTCCACAATCTACATAGTTTTTTTGAGGAGCTCAAAGCATCATAACACATTAATTCTGGATTTAACTTATTATTGTTCGGTCATCTTGTCTTGGAATCGAGATTAATTTAGTAAATCTTGTGTAGATCAGTGATGGCTAAAATATATTATTTTCCTAAAAGAGAAATCATAATAGTTTTAAACAGTTTTGATTCCAAAAATTTCATCATTGTCTCAGATACAGCTATCAATGTTCTCGATCTTTGAAAATTATCTCATTACTTTATAACTTCTCTCATATCATTAGTATTCCCACAATTTCATCAAAGTTTGATGTTACATATCTGGGCACTTTCTCCGCTCCATCATATGAATTTTTTTTGTGATATCTATTCCAGGGAATCCTTAGATTTCTCTTCTGGTATCCACAATTTTTCATTTTTCATTACATCCACTAAGAAATTTGTAAACTTTCCTTTTGTATTACTTTTGATAACTTCTTTAATTCCTAATATCTCTAGAGTATTATTTTGCCATTGAGCAATATTACTCTTTTTTTTAATTCTAACGTATTTAACACATGCTTTTCTCAAATAGCATCTTTTAACTGTAATAAACATTGTGAGCACTGATTAAAAGTTGTTCTTAATAACATATTCGTATTTTGGTGTTTACTTCATTTTCTGTATCCCATTTTCATATCCAAACTACGTAGAAAATTAATCAACTTTTGAAATTGTGGAGTAATTGACTTCCGTGTTGTCATCATAAAGGTATTTGCTTTATTGTTAAGTTCCTAAGAAGTGACTGATTTTAAGCTAAAAATATCGAAATTGGGCTTTAAGATTACTTAACAAAGTATACTGATGTGCAAATTTTTTGACAACAGTAAAAATGTCAATTTTTCTCAATGTAAAAATTTTGTTTTAAAATTTTTTTTCGCTAAATATGTCAAATAATGATTTTCAACATTTCTAAATTAAAATTTTTATTTTTAGATTTTTATTTCAAAAATTGTATT
>JBBMKC010009646.1:0-29994 GCA_037834085.1 Bipalium vagum | reverse complement strand
GCGAGGAATAATGAAGCTACCACAGAGATGGCAGAAGGTAATTGATCAAAACTGGGAATACATAATAGATTAATATTGTTTTTGTTATATTAGATAAATGTGTTTACACTGTGCAATAAAAACGCACTGACTTTTTGAACAACCCAATAATTTTTGAGCGATTTTTTTAATGGTTTATGCTTTTTTATTATTTAAAATTTTATAAATTTAAAATATTTTTAGAGTTTATTTCTTTGCATATGTAGGACGATTTTTATGTACATATTTATGTGAACAAAAAATGATTAAGATTTCAACTGTCATATTTCCATGTCAGAGTGACCATTATTTTTGCTATTTCCAAATTATGATCTTTCAAAAGAAATGAGAAAAAATAATTGCACGATATAACAAAATTTTAATCTAAAATTTCTTTTGAATTTTTCTAAATAAAAACTTTATATTGGTCTTAATGAGGTAAGTGTAATTTTAGGATTGGTAAATAGAACATATGAAAATTATAAAGGACTCTTGGTCTATTATAAAGTATTCTTAGCCTAACCCTGTATTGCTTATTTCATTTAATCCAAAGACATTTGCTGATGGCCTACATTTCTAATATATAAAGAACATGTCAAGTGTTCTTCTGTGAGACTAAAGCTCGTTAGTAATTTTTATTCATGTTTCAGGTTGATTTTCTACAGTTGAAATTTATGAGACGTCGCTAAAAGTCTGTCATGAGTGACAATATTTTAGTAAACAGCTCAAAAAGTGTCTGAATTGAAAAGAAAATAAAGTTTAAAAAACACACCAAATAAAAGAATCTTTCATAAAATTGTTGAGAGAACTGTATCTCAATGATAACAGCAAAGAATCAGACTTCAAAATGTAGACCAATAGGCTATGTAAACAGAACTCCTTTATATTCAAGATATCTTATGTGGAAGACGTTGACAAAGCTGTTATCGTGAAAATGACAGTTTCACTTTTTTGAACATGCACCAATGGTCGGTCAAAATAGATAGACGAACGAATAGATACTATTTATTTTCAAAAGAATTTTGTTGATGGAAATGAGAAAAAATTCCAGATGAACTCAAGGTAAGACAATACAATAAGTGATGAGTTTGACAACCAGTTGATTACTAATCTGTGAACCAGAATTATTAACATAAGTTATAATAAGTTAAAAATAAAATAAAAAATGTTAAATATTGTCTAGCGCTACATGATGGTGATTAGAAAACAGCCTATTTGAACATCGAATAGTAAGATCCAAATATAAAACCTTGGATGAACATTTTCCAAAATATTTAGGAATCAACGAACTACTTGTAAATATCAGGTAACGAACTAAGTTTTTTTGTTTTTTCAGTTGTTTAAATTTGTTATCCCCTGGGATTTTCATTTATCTACCGATTTAAATTTTCTTTTTTTTAGTTTGCTTCTTAAACATGTGAGTTTCAAATTTACTGTATAATTAGTGTTATTAACACTATTATCCTCTGAAATAGGTGCTCCAAAAATTCGCTGGATAAGTCACAAATTCGAGCAATTATTTATTACGAATGGAAAAAACTACACAAGCACAAATGAAACTGTCTCAAAACTTGACGATGTGGTTGGTGAAGGTTGGTGAACAATACAGCTGCGAACAGTGCGAAATTGGTTCAAAAAATTCAATAGTGGCATTATTCATTGGAAGACAAAGAGAGGTCTGGAAGACCAAAAAGGTTGGAGGATTACTAAATTATGGACCTTCTTGAACAAAACAGATAAATTAGTGCTAAAAAATCACTTCTGAGTTAAATATAAGCGATACAGCCAGAAGAAACCGACTGAAAGCTTTAGGATTCACTTGTAAACTCAAAAAATGGGTAGCTGAAAAAACAATTTGGATCGCATTGAAATTCGTTCAAGACTTTTTGAAAGAAACCGAATAGTCACTTGCGACGAAAAGTGGATCTATCATGACAACATAATTAGACGAAGATCGTGGTCGTTGAAAGGAGAGCCTCCGCAAAAAATTGAGAAACGCAACCTTACACGAAACAAGATTCTTTTATGCATTTTATGCATTCTCGTGGAATTATCTATCAGGAGTTTCTCAAATCCCGGGAAACCATTAATTCTGATGTCTATTATGACATGCTAAGAAGAGTTTATGCCATTATGAAAGAAAACTGCAGCAGTTTGATAAACCGAAAACAAGCGAATTTTCACCAAGATAATGCCAGACCTCACAAATCAATGAAGACATTGAAGGCTTTTTATGAATTGAACTAGACTCTAATGAAAAATCCTTCATATAGTCCCGATATCGCCCCATCCGATTTTTATTTGTTCCGGGTATTTACAGAATCACTTGATGGGTACAAATTTTAAGAAATCCGAAAGTATAAAGAATGAAGTACTTTCTTTTATTCATTCAAAAGATCGAGATTTCTTTAATACTAGGATTAATAAACTTCTAAATAGATGGGGGGCAGTAATAGAAAAAGATGGGGAATATCTGGATGATAATAATGTTTTAATAATGTTTTTGTTTAATAATGTTTTATGATTAACAAATTAAATTTAACTTCATTCTTAGTTTAGTTTTTAATTAAAGAACGATAAAACTTAGTTCGTTACCTGATACATTCTTGCTAACTCTTCTGATTAGCCTTTTACCGGGAATATTTTTGTATTTGAAACGTCTTTTATTATAATTATAGAATGAACACCTCTCAAAAATGAATATTTTAGTATCCACCACAAAGTTTTCACTGTGCAAGTTTATTTTTTTAAAAAAAGAATTATTGTAACACAAAAATATCAACTTTATTTTACATTTAAATGTGCAGTAAAGAAAATCAATTGATAAATTAAACTGAAAATCAATTTTAGTTTTTTCAAGAAAAAATTAACACTAAACTTTCGACTAACACTAAACTTTTCTAACGAGAATTTAATAAAGAAAAAATATTCAATATATGCACATATTTTGTTTATGTTTATCATTACTTAAACCCAATACTCTAATTTTATCGCGTTATTTCAAATCACTGTAAGATTAATTTTATAAATTATTATTAAAATATATTAAATATTTGAATTGGATAAATATTTTACATGGTAATCTGGTTTCTTCGACTTGTTTGTGTGATCTGTGATTAGTTAGAATTGAAATTATTAATATTTTTCGTAAAGTTAAATCTAAATTTACTTTGAAAAGATCAATTCCTTCGTTGATATGAAGAATTGATCTTTTCTCATCCGTGTTCGCTCTAAAATAAATGACTTTATGAATGTTTTTAGTTTATTAATGCGAAATTATTTGTGGTAATTGTGGAAATTTTATTTATTCAGGTAAATGATAATTAACAATGACCACAGAAACAAAAAAGTCAGAAATGTCCATTTGGAATATCGATTTCAATGATTTAGCCGTATGATTTTTTATTATTTTTATTAATTATTTATTAAAACTCATCGGTCCTGTGAGAAATCGTTAAGCTGTAAGGTCATGTATGCGAATGGGTCGCAATTAAGACTTTATTTTTAATTATTTTCATTTTTCAAGCATTAATTAAATTTATTTATTGTTTAGATTTATTTTTTAATTTTTATCAAAATAATTTTTAATTCCCATCATAATCTCAAACTAAGAAATATTAATATCATAATTTTAATATTTTTTAATAAAAAGAAACCTTTGGTGTTTTTAGATTAATAATTTTATTATTTTCGCTTGATTTAACATAATAATATTTGCACGTGGATATATTTATTTTTATTTATTATTTATTATTATTATTATTATTATTATTATTATTATTATTATTATTATTATCATTATAATATAAATTTATCAAAAAATTAGAATGAGTTTGCTAAAGGTATACCAGTAATTAGAAAAAATCAATATTAATGCCGAATAGGATTTATTTCAGAAATATTAGGTTTCATATTTATATTTGATATTTAATATATGTAATAAAATGTACCAATATTTGAAAATTTTTTAATTAAATAATTTGAAATATTTTTTTTAATAAACCATTAATCAAAAATAAAATTATTTAATTGTTAATTATTATATTAAATTTCACTGAGTTCTCGGAAACATGAAACAGAAAATATGATAAATTTACGATTGTTTTACACTTTTAAAAAAGTCGTTTATTTGTTTTAAAAAAGAAGCTTGTTGTTTATTTGTGATCAAGCTTTGATCTCTAAGACGTGTTTCGAACTTAATAATTCATATTTAATCGTTTGTTTAATTGGACTCAATTCTGAAAGTGTGAACCAGTTCTGGATGATCTTGGTTTTTAGATTTTTTGCTTATATTATCCATGAAAAATTTTATCCGGAGGTTTTGGCTTGGCCATTTTGAAGTATTGTATTTTCTGAATAATTGTGTTTAGAGTAGTCAATTGTTTAGAGTACTTTGCACTTATCTTACTTAGTGACTACATTGCTTACATTTTTCGGCTTATTCAAATATTTTTTTCTCTTTTTGTTAATAAAACTTTAATTTTATTAACATTATATTACTTGACTCTTTTTATGATCAATTTCCTTGATATAGTAATTTCAATATTTTTTTCTTATTTAAATATTATGTCTAACATTAAGTTAATTTGTTTTATCGCAATGAAAAATAATTCCTAAGTTAAATTTTTTTAAATAAGAAATTTTCTATTATTTCATTATGGAGAAGTCATTTATTATTATTATTATTATTATTATTATCTGAATTATTTAAATTTGACTTTCGTTAACAAATAACTACTTACTTGTTTCAATAACCTTTTTCTTTTATTTTTTCAAAAAAAATAAAAATTAACAATAAAAAACATTAAAAAAGAAAATGATATTTGACACTCATCTTCTAAACATACATATTTTTTATCAACAAAATTCTGATTGAGGTTCTTTAAAAACTTAATAAAATGCATTTTAAATAAATTTTATTCTTTAAACTAATGATCAATTTCGTCAATTGCCTTCGACAATACGTTCAATAATTATAGGAAATTGTAATATTTCAGCGAGTGTCTCTTTATTAGTTATAAAATTTGGTTATTATTTAAATCATAGCCATTCGTATATACCCAAAAAATATTTTTTGACTAAATTAAAAATTGATTAATATATTGACATATTTAAAAATTTAATCGTTCATTAATTATAAGACATTTCATAAGTAATAGATGATTTTAACATTTCTGAATTTTAATATATTTGTGTCATTACAGTGCTCTTTGTAATAACATTTGGTAAAAAATTAATTGATTACGAAAGAGGAAGAACTGATTCTTTGATAAAGTTGTGTCAGAATGACATATCAATCGGTCTTCTTGCTCAAGTTATAACCAGAATATGAATACATGAAGGCCGAAATAAGTTTCCCAAGAACAAGTACACAAATTGTTAAAATGACTTCTTATGAAAAACTTTTTAACTGGATTGCCCTGATTTTTAAAACGAATATTGGCGTGATAAAAGGAAAGATTCTTTATTTTTTTAAAGAAATATTGATGAATATTCCGTGATGATGTGGAAACCATTTAGCTCATATCATCTGTTGGGCTTATAATCCATGCCAGTTCGACTTGACAGTAAGACATAGCAAGATGGTTAAGAAAACATTTACTGCCTCATTTAAACAAATTCCGGAGACACTAATTTTTAACAAGATATTTAAATAAAATAACATTTCATGATCACCCAATGTCTGAATTACTTTTCTTCTCGGTTCTCTACCATTGTAACCACGTTTTTCATTAGTGTAATAGAATTGTCCTAGTTCTTGGTTTTGAAATCATTTCTAAAATTGTTTACAAATTAATCAGTAATAATATTAATTATTCATGGAAAAATATTAATGTTCATTGTTTTTTGGTTCACTATGATTATTAAGCATGTAGAGCTGCTGAAACTTGGTGACACAGTAACCGCGGATATGTATTGTACCTAGTTAGAGGTTAAAAGTGAAATAGAAAAATAATAATTTACAAAAGCTTTCTTCAAAGGAAGAATTCCAGAAAATTATCAATTTTGGCTGGGAACTTTTATCTCATTTTCCTTGTAGTCCGGACATTGCACTAACTGACTGACATTTGTTTTAAACAAAACAAAATTCTTGGTAGGAAAGAATTTTTTCTCTTATAAAGCTCTAAATATTGTCATAAACGAAATTGTTAATTCCAAGCTATTAAATTTTATAAAGATAACATTCTGGAATTACTTTGCAAATGGAGTGACAGTATAGAAAGAATTGTTTAATTAATATACCTGTGCCATTTATTTTGTTTAAAATTTTCCGTTGAAAACAATTTCCGTTTATGTCACTCTAATAAATTATTGCATTTAAACTAGTAACTATCAGATTATTAGGCATAGAATGCGATTTAAATTTATATAAAATTATACTGGAGATGAGATGATTGCAAATTATGGTTTCTGCAATTAATCACTGAATGCAAAAGGGAAGAAATAAATCTTCCACGATTGCGATTGACCTTGATGGACAAAAATTACTTTTACATGTTTATTATTATTTTGTTTTCTTTATTTATAAATTTTAAATTTGTATTTCATTAATTCAAATTGGGAAATCATTAGTTTATATTGGGATTTCATTAGTTCAAATTTGAAAATCATTAACTTATATTGGGATTTCATTTCTTTAATTTTGACTTATAAATGGTATATTTAATCTGAAAAGATCTCAAAAAACTAGTTAACTTGAGAACTGGAAATAGTTTTGTACAATCCTAATTATTCCTTACTGCGAAATTGAAAAATTAAAAAAATAGGAAACAATAAGTAACAATGGTTTTTGATAAAAAAAATACAAATGATCCTGGAAGAAAGTTTAATGAAAAATATTGGAATGCTCTACGAATTATAACAAGAAATTTTCATTTTATATATATTATAATAAACGATTTAGTTGACATGGCTTTAGGAAAGAATTTATACTTGACAAATTTGATAGATATTGATGACTAGGGGATAAATAACATTTATCGGAAATTTACAAAAAATTATTATTGTTCAGATAAAATTGCTCTTTAAGAAATCTGTAAATTTTCGTCAAAAAATAACAAAAATCTTTTTTTCAGAATTATAGAAAAAATAAAGTATTTCTCTTTGCTTCTCATATAACTTACTTATTTTAGAGAAAACATTTTCCCAATATATTTTTTAAAATGATGATATTTTATTCCCTATAATTCCTGGGTTAACTGTGCGCTGTCTTAATAAAAAAAAGATCCATGTTGAAATACTGAAAATTACATTGATCAAGATTAAAACAAATTTAATGGTCTGAAATAAATCCACTTTTCATAAAATATTTATTACTTTTTTATTAATAATTTTCTACACATATTTTCTCAGCTTCATTTTGTGTTTATGATTCTATCACGACTGTTGAACATATATTTTTCAATGTTCATTGGCTGTACTAAAATAAAATAAATAAAAAATTTTTACTGCTCATGAATATTCTTTTCTGTTAGTATTTTTTATTTATTAGAAATATAATTTTGTATATAATGTGCTGATTGACAATACTAAGACGTTTTTATTTTATTTGTTTTATATTTTGATATTTTTTCTACTAAAAAAATTATTTTAATTAGCATTGTCAGAATTTTTAATTATCCACTGTTTCCATATGAAACTTTTGCTTTATTAATAATTTCATAATTGATATCATTGTTAAAATCATTTGTTTATTTGAATTATTTTTGCGAATATTTGAAATACTGTTAAGTAATAATTTCACAATCTTGCTGGAAAATATTAAAACTTTGTTTTTAAAGATATGATAATAATAATAATAATAATAATAATAATAATAATAATAATAATAATAATAATAATAAATTTTTTATCTACTTTTGAGAAATATTTTATTATTGCATCACATTTTACTTAGGTTTCTATATACCTCTAAAAAAATATTATTAAAATTATTAATTAAACATTTAAAATCATCTTTGAAAAAATACTAAATAAATATATATTATTATTAAATATTTTATATTAAAATATTTAAAAAGTAAATAAAATAAAATTAATTAATTGAGAACACATTTCAATTAAATAAATGAAAATTTATATCAATTACTTTTTCCTTTTTCTCAAAATTAATATTTTACCTGGTCGGTATTTATTTTTAATTTTCCTGTAAGAAAAGTATAAAAATATAAATTTTAAAAAGATATTTCCTTAACTAATTTTTTAAAAAATTATTAATAATTAATTAATTAATTTAATCTTCCAATTTTATGAATTGACATGAAAAAAATACAATGAAAATAGTGAATTAATCAAAATTATTAATTAATAATCAATGTCAACTAAGACATTTGTGATTACATAATCAGCAACTTCTGGACCTTTCGAGAGAGAACGGTGAACGATTGACTTTAAAATGATGGTTTTGATTCTGGATCGATGATGGCGGTGATGGTTTTGGTACCTGTTTCACCATTGTATATTAATGAGCAAATTATTTTCATTTTATACATACTTTCTTGGTTAATTGGTCACCTTTCCATTGGACTTTATATTGATTAATAAATAATAAAAATTTCCAAATATTCCAAAACGATTTAAACAAAGAAGAGACTACTTTAAACGACAAATTACTCATTTATTATTTTATTTAAATTAAATCTTTATTTAAAATATATTCGAATTTTTCAAGTAATAAGTACAAAAAATTATATATTTATTTTTAATCTTGTGAACATAATCAATTTATTTTTCGAGTGAACGTTTTCATCAATTGACAACAAAATTTATTTAAATATTTATTTTTATATAACATGTTTAGAACTTAATCAGTTCTTCTTGAATCAATAATACTTGATTTTTAATAAAACTTGATTTTAAACATTTTAATCCAGGAAATGGTGATAATTTTTTATTAACATGTTTTATCAAAATCTGGTTAGTTAATAAAAATGCTGTTATTCTTTTAAAATAATTTCTTAATTAATCAGAGAACAATCCGTTGGTTTTGCTTTCTCCTATTTAAATGTTAATATCTGTTGTTCTTTTATTAATATTGATTCAAATATCGTTCATTTATCGTTATTATTAAAATTGCTTATAATTACTCTGAATTCTTCTGCGCTAACTTTACGTTTTCGCACAACGTAATTCATGGGGTGTTCAAGACTTTTCTGTTTTTACTTAATTGTGAATGTTCACTAATACATTTTCTGAGGTGATGCTGTGTCTCCCATATGTTATTACTCCCATAGGCTATTACATCCATGAAATTTAAATTTTTTGACGACGTTTTATTTTTAAAAATTCGTTTTCGCTGCTATTGAAATTACCTTGAGATTTTCATTTTCTACAGCTTTTTCTTTTAAATTGTGAAGACTCTAAGTTCTGTTTAAAATAGTGTTTTAGTACTCTCTTGTTCTCTTCTTTTTAAATTTCTTTTGAATTCGAATCGTTTTTCTTCACATCTTTGTCAGTTATTAATTTTTTAATCTTTATCTCTCAATATGGATATGTATTCTTTGTTAATCTTTCTTTAATAATATTCAATCTATCTCTGTATAGTCTGATTTATTTATTTATTATTTATTTATTATTATTATTTATTATTATTTATTTATTATTTATTTATATCTATATAAATATCTTTTAAGTCTTAGACCGTTCATTGAATTGCGTTGTGCGAAAAGTCAAAGTTCGCACAATATATATATTTTTAAAACTATTTTTCCTGTATTTTTTACTAGTTTGTCCGGAAATTCTTTGAGCATAATTAGTTACTAATTTACATTAATATTTTAAAATAAATTACATTTTGTTTTGTTAAGTGTTATATATATTATTTTAAAGCGCTATTTTCATATAGCGTAATATTATTCTAAAATTTATAGATTTAAGTTTTTTTAAAAGATTTATGTAGCTTGAAATGAATGAAGATAAAATAGAAGTTCGTGCACTATTGTTCCAATATTGGAAAAAGGGTAAGTGCAAAACCTGAAACCGAAAAAAAATTTTGAAGTTGAAGGTATAAGTGTAGTCCATCGAAATACAGCGGCAATATTTTATTGTAAAATAATTGTAACAAATTCTTTGTCAAATATTTTGCTTCGTTTATATTATTATTATGTATATAAAGAGCTTTTTGTTCTCTGCCGTCTCCATTTCACATAATATTAAATAGTGAATAATAAAAAATAATGCTTTCGTCATAATACTACCCATAGTATCATTATCATATAAATAATAGATGTCACCTTTTTATTAATCATTTTTGAAAAAAATTTTAATACTGTGCTTCAATATTTCTATTGATACCTATCAAGATAGTTAAGTTCCAATTGATATCGTTTATCATTTTTTTACAAGTAGGATTTTACAAAAACAAAAAGAAAAATTTATATCAATATCAAATCTATTTTATTTATTTCCAATAAACAATTAATCAATATATAATTTTCAATAATTTTTTGCAATCTATTCATCAACGAATGAATACCATCCGAATAAAATTTGACCTCTTCAAAAAAATACTTCAATATGTCAAATTTCAAGTCTACTAAACTTTTAGAAGGTTTACCTATAAAAAGCGTTGGAGAAAACGGAAAATGTAATAATCTGATGAGACATTGTCTGGACTAATTGGTGAATGCCGCAAATTAAAAGTTATAAAACTATTATTTTTAATTGAGTCAACTTTGAAATCCGTTATCATGAAGAAAACTAACACCTTTTCTGCTAATCAATTCAACATATTTCTTAGCTAAAACCGATTTCAAAGTATCTAATTGTTCACAATGGAATTAACTGTTAATCGTTTGTGCTGATTTCAATAGCTCCCCGTGTATTAGTCTTTAAAAATCCCTTCAAACAGACAGTAATGCTTTGTTTTGATGAAATTTTGGTTTTGGAGATTTAATTCTAATTCACCTGAAATTAACCATTATTTTTTTATGAATTTTTTTCTTAAGAAATAGGTTCTTTTTGTAATGAATCGAATTTTATTGCGAATTGTAATCATTAAAGATTTGTGATTTCCACTCAATTTTGCATGGCATGTCTGAAAATACTTTCTTATTTGATGTATAAATGGTTTCTTATAGCTTTTCTATTTACTGGTTTCTTTTGGCCTAACTTATCACAACTTTATCTAGGATCTGATTCAACCAATTATATCAAAATCTGATTGTCCACTAATGACTTTGGACTATGACCTTCCTGGAATCTTTCGTAACAATAAAATTATCAATCAGTTCACTTTTATATTTCTCCTGTTATCAAATTTGTCACAATAAATCTTTTTTTTTGTTTTAATACTTCGTTTCTTGGATCTTCAAAATTTTACATTTCAAAAATTCATCTTATTAATGTTTGTTTGGCACTTCATATTTCCGATTTTATACATTTGTAAAAATAAGTTTGAAATTACAACTTTTTAATTGATCAACCGATTTTATTTTTGTTTCCTTTATCTAGATGATTTTTTTCCAAAAAATAATTGCTTAATAATTACATTGATGATAATCATACCAAAACCATGTCAATCAGATTTTGGGAAATCTTTGATTTCTTAGACAATGGTGTCATTCAAAACTTTCAATATTTTAAAATTTTGTTTAATAAGTTGGATCACTATCAATGAAACAGAAATATAAGGAAGGTTTATTGTAACATACTTCTTAGTATGTTAAGATTATCATTTAATTATATAATGTGAATTAAATAAATAAAGAACATTTAATAATATTTTTTACTTTCATTACACACTGAATTCAAACATAATTTAAATCATTTAATTTCAATATATAATATTGAAACTATAATATTTTCAATATTATATAATGAATAGTGTATATTAAAATAAAATCAATATATATTCAATAAGATTTATTTTATCTTCTATCGTGATATATAAATTTTTAAAAATCCGCTTTATTTACCGGTATACCTAAGATATACATATTTAATTTTAAACAATGAAATAATGCAACGAAATCGTGATGACCCTATTGGTTATTTTCTCCTAGGTAAAAATCCATGTAAAACCTTATATATATTAATACAAGCGAGATTAATATTTTACGAAAGACTTAAATGTTACTATTTATAGATTTGAGGTTGGTTACTAAAAATAAAATAAAATTAGTTATAACCTTTTGTCTTTTGGTGATGTAGCTTAAAATAATTTTCTGTATGCCTGCAATGTGTCTACAAATGATTAGTTAAAATCGGAAAAACTTCTAATAGGAAATTTCTAAGGAAAGAGAAAGAAATTACTTAATTATTTTGCTACTTTTTTATTAATCTTTCTCTTATAATTGTGACTGGGTTGAAAAAAAGCAGACGTGGTTTCAATTAAAATCCTCATTAATTAATAATTATATATTAATAAATTAATAAAAAACTTAATAATTAATAAAAGAAAAAAAATTTTAATTAATTAATTCTATTTTTTCCAGAAGCAGATCTGCCTGAAGGATTTGGAATTATTCAAAGCCATTTCAAAAGAAGTAAGCAATTATTTTATATATTAACTAAAATAGTTTTATTTACCCTGGTTCACATTGGGAAAAATTACTTGTAGCTGAGTATTTTTCGATATTGTCCCAACCACTGAAATCATACCTATCATCAATCAGTATTCAATCAATAATCCAAACAGTTAGAGAAATTACACTATCACTTAGAATATTCCTTTCAAGTGATAAAAGTAAATGTGTAGAGTTGAATGTATTTCCATATGTCTAGACTCAATGTTTGGGCTAGACCAATTTAGCGATTCTTTGTTGAAGTTCCAAGAAATATCCAATTTTATATCTGATCTTTGACTTGTAATTAAAAATGAGTATATTACCATAGTTTCATATATATTATAAGTTATCCCGAACGAATTATTCAATCATTGATCAGTGGTTGAAAGTTTAATCCCTTCCCTCGTACTAACTGAATTTGATTCCTAGCGATTATCATTCATTTTAGTTGTAGGAGGCTTTTAATTGAAAACCTTAAATGGTGACTTGTTGGTAGAAAAATGTTGTCTCACTTTCCGACAAAAATGAGTTCTACAGATGTGGAATAATAAAGTTAGCTGGAAGAGAGTATGAAGTCATCGATAAACATGTCCAATCAAAAGTTTTTATGTATTAGTAAAAAAAAAGTTGGAACTCATTTGCCAACTTAATGTATTAAATTGCTTAGTTATTATTTATTATTAAAGTTATTGCGGATTCCT
This sequence comes from Bipalium vagum, assembly GCA_037834085.1. Lineage (NCBI taxonomy): Eukaryota > Metazoa > Platyhelminthes > Tricladida > Geoplanidae > Bipalium > Bipalium vagum. The sequence continues at coordinate 16,769 of JBBMKC010009646.1, read as the reverse complement.
GGATGATTTCCTCAAAACTCAAAGATCCCATGTTGTGTCTTGATTAAAATTTGATTATAATAATTATCATACACACTCAAAAACATTCTACAACGAATTATAGATATCACAATCGATCATTCTGAGACACATTTAGCAATTGGAATTTTTTCGTGAAAATAAAACATAGTGGAAATGTCTAAGGAAATGTCTAAGGAAATAAAAAAATGTAGACCAGAACTAAATTGTTCCTATCAGACTTAAATAGTAATTATATTGACGTTAATATATACTTAATGATGAAAGATGACGTTTGTGACAAAAACTATTGTCAAAGTTGCGTAATTTCACAAAATGTTGAACCATGTCACTATAGTTACATTTTGGAAGCACTAAATTTGGCAGACACCCACAATAATAGTCTAAGCCTACATCGCTATTCAGCACCGTTTCAGACTTGGATAGCATTTTAAAACATGCATACACTTTCGAGCACACATACACACATTTTTAACAACATGCAAACTCTGCAAATACACACTTTCGCTCACTCACGTTTTGTATGTGATGAGACATGAGTCCATAACTAACGTTTAAGAATCTTAATTTAGTAGCTTTGGTCCATAATTTGGAACAATACTTTCCGTTTGATCAAGCATCGCAACATATCTTTTTTCCTTCTTCATTTTTTCCAAGAAATCAGTACTAAAATGAAACTACTGTTATTATTGTAAAAGATAAAACCTTAAAATTCTAAAGAATTCATTTACTAATAATAATAAAATAATTAAATACAGTAGATAATTATCTATCTTCTACGGTTCGATTAATTTTATTAAATAAATAATAATTAATTAATTTTAAATCTGGTTAATAAAATCAATATTTACAAAAACTATCTATTAATTATTAAATAATATTAATTAATTAATTTTAAATCTGGTTAATAAAATGAATATATCTACAAAAATTATCTATTAATTAATAAATAATTATTAATTAATTAATTTTAAATCTGGTGAATAGAATCAATATATTTTCGAAGATTATTTATTAAATAAATAATAATTAATTAACTTTAAACCTTGTGAATAAAGTTAATTTTTTTCGAACACGGACGCTTCAACAACTGAAAATAAAATCACTTTAAACATTAAATATTCACTAATCTGTATTCTGAAATTGTACTTGTTCTTTTCTACATGATATTTGTAAATCTATAGCTTATAAGCCAGAAATAACTATTTAACTTCTGTGACCTTGATCTGTAGGATCATTTCTTGTGGATGAGACTAGATTTTTAACTCATCTGAATGAATTGAGTGATGTGTTGATCGTTTTCGTATACATTAATAGTGCATTTAGGTCACTCTCTTTATTGTTATAAATGAACACTGATATAGTTACGGAGAGTTCACCATATACTTCTTGAACTTTTCTATAGCTTCAACATCATTTCAGCCTTGGAGAATTTGAGTTTATTATCGAGACTTATATTTTATAGGTTTTAAAAGTCCAAAGAGTGCAATGTTTCAAGTACTCAGTAAAATCAGAATTTTTGTTGTTTATTTAGTTGCCTATTCTAAAAATATAATAATTTATAATTACCCTATAATATTAAATTTATTCTACGTTACAAAATAATTATTTATAAAATTTTGTGAAGTACTCACGCGTTTTTTCTAAAAATTTTTATTAATCATTTTTGTTTCTATTATTATAATGTTAAATCTGATTATTGTAATTATGAATGTACATAAAATGACTTTTGTTTAAATATTCAACTATTAAGTTAAATTGTAAAAAAAGTAGATCAATTATTTATTACTTTATAAAATCAATTAACGAATAATATGTTCAGAGTTTGATTACAAATAATGGAAAACGTTGGGATAGAGTTCTAACTGTCAAAGAACATTTTCGAAAAGAACATTCTTCCTCTTAAAGATGAATATCTTATGAATTAATAAAATATAGTAATGTTTGTGATCTTATATTAAGCAAACTAATCATTTTTCGCTGGAAATGATTTCATGATGAGATATTCGGATTTTCTTTCTTTTCCATTTCAAAAAAGGTTTTAATGTAACGATAACAGTCAAAGAAATCAATGATGTTGTTCGGAACGGCTTTCGCCTACAAACACACAATAAATTGATTTTTTCCTGCGAAATGTAACCATAGGAAAATCACTGACTACAATTGATAATGAGCTTTTACGATTGGAGGTAAAACGTGATCCATTAACTGCTCTCTTATTTCTTGTTCAAAAAAGTCTTACCTGACCGAATGGACTTGGAGGCATAATTTTCTTGAGAAAGATCCCAAAGCCGTATTTGATTTATTAAATAAATTTGATAAGTTGTTTTTATTGTTTTTCTAATTAATTGGAAAAGGGACTTGAGTTGGAAAATGAACATGATTAGTTGTGATGAGTTATAAAACAGACATAAAACCCTAAGTGGGTTAGAAAACAAAAATGAGTTGAAAACTAAACATGATCCAAATAGACTTTCATATGGTCATTTTTAGTTGATTTAAATTTTTATTTTATTATTATTTTATAATTATAATAATAATAATAATAAATTATATATTCTGAATAAAAATAAAGTTCAGTGTCATATTGTCAATGTCAAAATTGTCATCTGAATAATGACATGAATGAAGTTGTTTAAATCAATTCAATCAATCTAAGTTTTACTTCGACATTTCTCTTAAATATCTTTTGAAATTGTTAATTTGATGTTAAAATAGTTATATATGTTATAGTTATATTTAGTCATCACATTTATTTATTTAATATTTATAACATTAACTTTTATTGATTGCTATTTAATAAATCTTGTAATTGTGCAATTAAAATTTAATTGACAGTTTGATCAATTTTAGATAATTTATTATAAGAAATATTTGTAGGGCTTGTGTTAAATGACTTTTAATGTTAAAAGTTTTTTCCATTTTTATTATAAATTATTTTTAAATTAATAATAATTTAGTTTAAAGAAGTTAATTACTTTTTATTTTAATAAAATTATTTTATATGCAAAAATATAAACATTGGATAATATTCATGTTTTAATTTAAATTTCAAATATAAAACCTCTGTGGTGTAACCCTAATGTTGTATTTGTTTTAATAAGTAGTTTTTATTTTTTATAAAATAAAGAATAATCATTTAGGAAATTAATAGCTTTCATTGGACTAAGGCATCGAAAAAGAATCTCTGTCCAAATTTAATGATCTCAAACAAGCAATTCAATAAAGTATTTCTTCCTCATTATACCTTATTGGTGATCTATTTATATTTTCTATAGATCAATTTGTGGGTTCAAAAAGAAATACTTGAACAAAAGGTTTCCTTAGTTGGAATAAAGGTTTTGTCAAAGTTTATCAATCTCTCAAAGGTAAAATAATGAAAAAACATTTATTCTGTTATCAGAAAACCAAATAGCGCTTATTAGATCTCAGAAACTTTCAATCAGCCTATGCCATTAAGTCGGCTTTGCACTCCGCTCCAATTTATAGACTGGAGTATTTCTGGTCAGAAATCAGCAAAAAGCATAAAATAACGTGGGATAAGCTCAGTTTTGTTTTTAATGTTGAAGACAACTATAATAATTTGAGAATTGCAATGGGGGAAAGCAAGCGACCCTGTATTCCTTACATAGGTGAGCGTTAATTTGCAATTTTTTATTAAATTTATCACAATTAATTGATAATAAACTTTCTAAAGAAAATATCAAAACTAGGACGAATTTTTTCTAGTGAACGCATAAAGCAAATGCCTATGAAATAACGGGTTTTGTGATTGGTTAATTTTATGATGATAACTGTTAGTGAAAATTAATCGGAGATACCGGGATTTGAACCCGGGACTTTCACATGCGTATACACTGCTCTGACCGCTGAGCTACATTCCCCGACTAATTTTCAGTTTATCTCACAATAACCATTTATGAAACAAATACTGCAGAACATAAATATTTCACTGATAATAAGCTTAACAATATTTCAGCTTTGTCTTAATGTAAAAATTTCTTTCGTTTTTTAATTTAAGAAAATTATATTTTTATATGAATATTTAAGGTTGTTTTATTAAGATTTTTTTTTAAGCTTAAGAAAATTTTAGAAAATTAATATATAATGAAAATACCATCTTTGTTCTTTTTAATATATTTAAAAAATCAAATTTCAAATAATTTACATTTATATAAATAAATCCATAAAGCCGATTTTTAAATAAATGCTATCAATCAAAGACTGCATATTTCTTGTGAACCTACATAATAAGCCTGTATAATTATATATTTTTTTTATTTTTAATATTTTCTAATATTATCTAAATACATCTTTAAATTGCAATCAAAATTTTTTTAATAATATCAGCAAGAATATCTATATTCAGTGAAACCTGTCAATGTTGAACACCACTGGGACCGAACATTTTGCCAAAATTATAGAGGGTTCATGAAAACAAGTCAATATTTAATTTTTATTAACAAAATCGATCAAAGATGGTTGCTTTAGTGAAAAACTTCTTTTTGAAAGGATATTTTGAAAAATTTTATCCAATGCTTGAATTATATCGATTAATGATGGTTCTTTTTCACAAAAGTTGCTTTAATTTTATAATCTTTAATGAAAAATCCTTGTACGAAATTATTTCATCAGCTTTCTTGACAGATTCATCATCCGATCTTAGTCTCATTTCTTCAATAAATTTAACTTTTTTCTAATTTAAATGCCATTTAAAATAAAAGTATAACATAATCCTGACCATGTCATAACTTATACAGATTTCCAATGTAGGTAGGAATCACATATAAGGATTATATATTATTTTTGTATGTTCTTAAATAAAAGGATCGACTTAAGCAGGTGCCCAAATTAACAGGTTTCACTGTATTATTTTTTTAATAATAAGACAATTGGTTATAAACTTTCAGAAAATACATAAAACCACAGCAGACATTTATCCTTTTTACTTGTTTTTGGATTTAAAGATGTTTAAAATGTTATTTGATAAAAATTATTAAAAGATTAATTTATCAAACGCTATTTTTCTTTGTTTTAAAGTTCTGTAATAATGTACACACATTTTTCTCATTTTCCTTGGAATTTCACTGATTTAATAATACGAATTAATACATGATGAAATCATGCCTGTAATCCGCAACAATTTTTACTGGTATCAAACAGTTTCCATGTAAATGGATAATGTCAGTCCACTCGTTGGTAAAAACAATGTAGAAAAATAAAATGATTTCGATTACAACTGTAATCCAGCAATCACTGTTATGAATCAGCCCGCCCAAAATCAAGGTCATTTAAACACCAATGGCCTTGGATTTTTCAATTCCTTGAATAAGCAATACCAAAAATCTACGTATAACGACCTAGACTAATTGTGGACCAATTTACTAGCTGATTTTTTGGTCTATCAAGGAAGACGCACTGGCTTCCCTTTTCGAAATGAAGTCACGAATTGTGGCTAAGATCATTACTTCAAAAGGGGAGAGTGTTGATGTTACTCGTCATTGATTAATATTAGCATTTTATCATGTGTATAGTTGTAAAATACAAATTTTATTGATTTTCTTTTATATTATAAATCCACATTTTATGGCATGGAATAAGTAATTCTTTATATCGAGTCTTAAAAGTCAGTCGCCTGAGAGATACTTCCCTAAAGAAATTTCTTTTCTATGATGAACCATTACATTTTTATTTGATATTATTAATCAGATCATCTCACATTTTGTTCTAAATTAAAATATATAATGTGGTACGTTTAGTTTACTTTAAAAATAGATAAAATGATTCTTAAGATATTTTAACTTGATAACATTCTTTAGTAATTATTGAAAACGCAGCAAGGATTTTACGATTTTCATTAACAATAATAACTAATAATGAATATAACGGTGGTAATAAAATAATGATAATAATAATGTCATGGGTTTTTGTGAAATACCTTCTTTTTTATTTCAGATCTCTTCTGATTTTTCTTATAAAAATTTCTAGCGACCCCCACAATAGCCCTACTTGGGTGACGTCTTGGATAAACCCAACGAAATAATGCTTTATGATTTTTTTTATTCTCCTGAATATTTATCCAAATTAATCGTGAATATTATTTTTCATTCTTTTATTTTATATTTCATTTCTCGGTAATGAATCGTCTCAAAATGTCAAGTAATATTGAGACAATTATTAAAGAAAAACAAAAAATAAATTATTAATTTTTATGTGAATATTTATTTCTAAAATATATTTTTGCTCAGAAATGCTGCATAAATTTGCACAAGTTTATTATTCATTATTTATTATTATTATTATTATTTATTATATTATTTTTCAGAATATTAAATAAATTTATTTGATCCTTTTTTATAGCTTAGTAATATAAATAGTGGGCCCTGTTCTTTTTTGTTAATTCATCTTATTTTAAAAAGGTAACAAGATTGTTAATTTGAACACTTTGATAATCCCCACGTATGATTCTCCTTTTTAAAGAGAATTATAACTTACCTCTCAAGGTCGGATAATTGTGTTCCTTATGGAATAAAATTATCAATAATTCAAAATAACTGAGATTAGATCTGAAGAATGCATAAGATTTTAAACATGATAATTGATTACATATTAAATCGAAATTTTAATCAAACAATGAAATTAATTGTATTAAATTTCCCGGTTTTCTAACGACCACTCTGTCTATGGTTTTTAATATTTTCCTATTTTGTTTCTGTGACTATTTGAAAATTAAATTTTATTTATCAATAAATTTTAAAAATCTATAAAAAACTTTTCTGTCAAGGTTTTAAATATAAAACTATTGAATTAGAAATGTCATAAGACATGTTGAAGTCCTTATTTTTATTTTCCTCTTTCAAAAATTATACATTTAAACTACAAGAAAGACTCAGAAAAAAATTGTGGTGAAAATACTTAAAATCAGTATTTTGATAATAATAATAATAATAATAATAATAATAATAATAATAATAATAATAATAATAATAATAAACTATTATTTATTATTTATTATTATTATTATTATTATTATTATTATCTGTCAGTCGAATCATATTAAGATATATTTGTTTTAATTTCTGAATACGTATTTAAAAATCGAAAGTTTATGGACTTTAGACTTATTTTTATCTTCATTTATAAATTTATTTTGATAATAAAATATAAAAATCACAGATTTTCATGTTCAATTAATTTTCTCACTGAATTCATTTAAAAATATCTTGTAAATTTTGGCTTGTTTAATTTACCCAGCTTTCCACTCACAACGATTTCATCCATTCTTAACCCTCTTTTGTTGTTGACCGAAATTTTTTAAGAAATATAAATAGTATTAATTATTAAGTGATTTTTAATAGATGAAATATTATTTTATAGGGTACTACAATTATGTAATTATAAATTTTCTGGAAAAACCAAAACAATGAGGTCTTGCGGAATACCAAAAAACAATAATACATTTATGTTTCGCCATTTATGCTCAAAGTAAAAAAGTATAGAAATATAAAGACAAACAATGGTGACGAATTGAGTGTAAGCCTTCAACAAATACAAACAAAAGCATCGGTATATGTCAAGTAAATATCACCAAGTATATAGATCTATAATGAATGGTTAGCTTATCTGGAGATGGTGAAGCATGATGGTAGTTGGTGATACCTAATGAGTGGAAATAAAATTAAACTTAAGATTAATTGTCTGCTGGCACAAAATATCACTTTAATTATGAAGTACATTTGTAATTATCTGTAATGAGTCTGATATACAGTTATACTACTCGTGTGGCTTCTGCTAGTTCTACGTAATATATTCTTACCTTTGGAATATTCGCAATAAATCCATTTCTCTTCCCCAGTAAATATTTTCCACAAGACTTAAACATTCTTTAATAAACAGAATGAAGGATCTCCTGAGTAGTACAACTTTTGTTTTCTGATTCAAATTTTCAAGTATTAACCTCTGCCTTTACCAAATTATCCCTATGGTACGTAAACAATTAAATAAAGTGTATTTATTCACTTCCCATACTTCAACAGGTTGTATTTGCAATTTATTTACCATTGGCAAATATTATTATAAATTTACCATATACTGGTACTTATCATCAAAATTAGCATCAGTATATTTTACCTGAGAATTAACTTCGTTATATTCTTGGGTAAAATTTCTTCATGGAAATCATCAATGCTAAAATTCTCACATACTTTCTGAAACAACTTTATCTCCAAATATTGGACACATTGATAAACACATGTGTGTTGAGAATTTTTACTCTCGACAGTAGTGATTAATAGGCTTTTGTCATTTACCGATTTCATACTTCAAATATGATTAATTTAATATTATCAATAAGTAACAAATCAATAATGTTATTTAAATTAAATCAAATGTTGTCTAAAGAAATAAAGAAAAATCATTATGAAATGCTTGATCAAACGGATCGATACTGTACGTCGAAAAAGACTTGTTGAAATTAGGTGATATATCTAAAATGTAAATATCTTAATATAGATTTGGAAATAAAACGTTCGTTTTTGCTTATTGTAATTAGTTAAACATTTCTTATCTTTAAAAATATGACATTTCAGTTTTCTTCATAATTTTGGTATGTTAATAATAATTCTTCACAAAATTTAATAAAACTTTATTTAAAGAAAACGAACACTTTGTTTTAATGAATTCGAATACGATAGAGGAAAAATTATTGATTTAATTGTTTTCGTAGTGATTTAGATAAGAAAATCAATTATTCTGTCAGGATTTAAAAATTAATGTCAGTGAAATGGAATAATAAACAAAGTACTTTGGTTCCATTTCATTTCAGGAATTATTTTTATCTGGTATGAAGTTTATTTTCAATAAAATATTGGGAAATACTAATTTTTTAAATTTAATTTTTCCAATAATTTACTAAAATCAATTTAATAAAAAAATTTCAAGGAAACCAACATTACATTGAATAATTCTCACTTTTCTGTCACTTTCTTCTTCATTAATCCGGTGGAGGCTGCTTGAAATTGTAGGAGTAATCTTTAAGCTAACGACCACTAGCTTCTGATATTATTGAACCCACAAAGTAAAAAAGTTTTGATCATCTTTTTTAGTTTCCCCTGGAGTGAAATTAAAGTAGATGATTAATTATTATGCGATTTTTATTTATTTGAGATAATCGATTTTTCAACAAAATTAATTTATTTGCAATTAGTGGAGAATCGAGCCGAGTCCACCTTAATATCGACCATACAATCGATAGTCAAAAATAAATCAATAATTATGAGTGACAAATAGAAAGGTTATTCCAAATTATCTTAAAATAATTTTATTCACTTAACTGTGAACCATAAATATAATTTTGTGAATCCGGAAAATTTTGCTAACATTCAAAGAATTGAAAGTCTATGGCATTGTTTAAAAAACAAAGTTTTCACCATGAAAAGTATATATGGCAGCGTCTTATTTGTTGGAACATTCAAAACATTCAAAAAAAAACAATGAAAACGTAATTTAATTATAATTAATATTTTTGTATGTTATTTTTTGATTTTTGATTTTTTTTTTATTTTATTGAGAGGAAAATAAAATAGATGATTTTTTATTGGGGGAAAATTAAAACAGATGATTATTTTGGGAGGAAACTTAAAAAGATGATCCAAAAGCTTATACCATTAAAGTATCGGGTCTTTTAAATTGGGCTCATCGTGACAAGGTTCAATTTATGAAATGATTTCGAAAATGTTTTAATTTACAACTTTTAATGCACTTTTTCGGTGGTTCTAAATTGAATAATTGTCAAAAGAAAATAAACCTTTACCAACAAGCAGCATAAAATGGTTAATTGGTGGTGAAGATGATTACTTTGCCTTCTCTTTTATATATCCATTATAATTCTCGTTTTAATTATAAATCTTTTCATGAAAAGTAAATTTTATTAATTGAAATGGAACGCATTGCTGCTTACATTTTTTTGTTATAGTCCGAGTTTATTTATTACGAAAGCATAAAAATCGGTAATTGTGAATATAGCGAAATAGGAATAATAGAATTTCTGTTGCTAAGGATTTTTTTCTGTGAAGAACCTTTCCTGGTGTTTTTGAGGTGAGAGCTTTTCAGTAGGTAAGAGATCCGTTGGATATGTTAAATAAGGCAGGATTTCATAGCTCAGCTGGTTCAATGTTTTCAGCATGAATGTATGTGGATTTGCCAATTTGGAAATTTTTGTGATAAACTGTAAATAATAAGAATATTATACCTAATTTAGAATGAATTAATAACCAAAGTGATCCTACTATCAACTGAAATATTATCGAATTACACATCCTAAGACAATAAACCGTAATGATTGGTAATGTTATAATTAATATAATAATTAGATGATGAATCTTTCCTTCATCTTTCAATATATCAATATTTTTATATTTAGGTGCTTTTATTTAAAGACAAAAAAATTTTCAAAGAGACTGACTTTTTCTAAAACAATTATAAAATTTCTATATGTAAATATTTCTTGCTGATAGCTTAGTCATTTTCAAAAATTATATTTCTTAAAAGAATTCTCTAAAGAAGTTCGCTACTGTGCCTTTTTCTTTACCCCCAAGCTTCACATAAATTCATTAAACTTTTTTAATCCCTTTATTACAGGTTTATTCATAAATATATAGAAAAATATTCAGAAATATATAGAAAAAGAATTCGATTTTTTCTATTTAAATTTGATCACATTTTAGTCAGCCAAAAATATCAGCTGCATTGTTGCTATTAAAATGCCAGGTTTCATTGTTTTGTCATCAGTTTTTTATTAAATCAAATTTACAGGCATTTTATGCTTCGAAATCAAAGACGAATCTTTCAATGGACTTTATTAGTGACAAGGTGTGCAATCATTTCGATCGAAATCCTGGGGATGTATTGGTGATGGATAATTGCAGGTTCCATCAACGCAAAGATATTATTAAGTTGCTGACAGAACAAGGTATTGCTTACATATTTCTGCCACCATACTCGCCTCAGCTAGAATTCGCAAATACTGTATCATCCTTTATGAGAACCATTATAGCTCGGGACGATTGATTACTCAAGTACTCATGCATAACGATATAGATTTAAGTGATTATTTTCGGCACATGAGGCGATTTATAGAAAAACCTTGGCGAGACAATAATTTATTTAGTGTACATTTCTATTATATATTTCTGTTCATTTTTCTATATATTTGAATAATTTTCTATATATATTTCAATATATATTTCAATATATATTTCTGCATAACCCTGTAGATTAATCTTATCTTGATCTCCATGTAATTAGTAATATATTTAACATCAATTTCTAACCTATAAAAACTCATACAATAAATATAAAATCTTCCTCTTCTTTTACTTGAAATAATGAAGGATATAGTTCCAAATATTGAACTTCTTTCTGAACCAAACAATCTTGTCTGATAATTATGTAATCAAGAGGTATAAGACTACTTGTCTTTGAAGGTTCATGAACCTAGTCAGTAGTACAATCCTATATATTTTCGTTATCGATTCATAGATCAAAAACAATATAGACTTTACCGAAACCTTAAACAACTTGAAAACGACCTTTTTCTCAAACAGGCGCCTTCTAGGTACCGCTGTATTTTATTAAAATAAAATTCAATTAACCTAATCAGTGGTACAAGTATAAAGGTTAAATCGGTTATTAAAAGATAAATGTAAATTGATGAATGATCATGAACATTGTTATGTACTTACCTTAGAAAACTAATGTAAACAATTAGTATTGGTCGTACGGGTAAAAAATATATGTATTATATGATGTACATAACAATAATTTATTATAAACATGAAAAATCTATGTACCAACTTCATACTGAACTGGCTCCAATCATTAAATAATTGTAGGTAATACCCAATGCAATATACTGTTATTCCAGTCTTGACCCGAAAGAAATTTGTTATTAGTAAAGTATCATTATGTTGTTGAGGAAGGATTTTTTACCCCAACCTAATTTAATGAACAATTTAACAGTTTTATTATACTAAGTGTTGATCATAAACATGAATTGATTAAAACAAAATAATATTTATAATTATAATAATATTCATAATAATAATAAAAGTGATTATACCTGTAACCCCGGAGATTTATTAAGACCTAATACCTCAGAAAATAATTAATAGCTCGGATATGCCAAAAGTGCACGGAGATTAGCTAGTGGGGTATAGTGATTTTTTGCGAACACGCGACTGAATCGGCCGAGTTGTTGGGAAATATCACTATATAATCAGTTCAAAATCAATTTCCTCAAAGTTATGAACGTTTTTGTTGTAAGTATTGTTTGTTAAGTGCGTACACAGTAAAAATCTACATCAAGAATCAAGATATATCACTCGTAATACGTACAACGACATTTCTAAATATACTTATACAATCCCCATATTAATGATAAAATGAAATAAGATTATTTAAAAATAAAGATAATTACTTTGTTGAATGACATTAATCGAAAATCTCAGTCTCTCATATTTCTCAAAGATTACTTTATTAAAATATTCCCTTTCAAACAAAAAAATATTTTTTCGTGTTTTTTTACTTTATTATTTTGAAGAATCAAAGATTCCCAGCACCAGAAAATCGTATTGAATACCCCAAATAACAAGAGATCACTGTTTGCTACGATCTCCTATACTGGTACCTAAAACCTTGTGCAGTTATTTAATATTCATAATAAATGGTAATCTAGAGAATTCTTATGTAACGTTATTTTAATTAAATCTTTAACGATTTTTTAATTATCAACTGTCATTTGTCAATTCTTCATGATTAGAAGGATTTCATTATGGGTACCTGTTCTTTATTTTAGGTGTCTATCTCAGTGATTTAACTGGTCTTGACGCAGCCTTCCCAAAAATCGACGGACTCGAATCAGAACAACGGAAAGTCTCAATGCAGAAAATTTACAGCTCTATTGAGTATTTCAAAGCATCTAAATATGGTAGAACTTTTTTTCCTTTTATATTTTTTATATTTTCTAAAGTAAAACAGTTTGAAACTATTTCTCGTTAATTTCTTAAATTTCAAATACAGTGAAACCTGTCAATGTTGGAAACCATTGGGACCGTACATTTTGCCAAAATTATAGAGGGTTCATGAAAATAAAAGTCAATATATAATTTTTGTCTGCTTTTACATAAAAGGAGCAACTTAAGCAATTTCCCAATTTAACAGGTTTTAGTGCACATGAAATATTATTATTATTACTTTGTAAATATAAACAAATGTACAATATTATTAATTTTTATTTTTAATTTTTTAAAATTTTTTGATATTTTTACATTATTTAAAATTAAGATTGTTCTACTTTTTCAAATGATATTAAAATAGATAAAAAATAACTGAATTTTGATTAGCTATCGAAGGTCATTTATGAATTTTCAAGGTCACTCTAACATTTATGAATTTTACATGTTTTAGGTTATACAAGTTTTGTTAGAAGCCAGGCATAGAGATTGATTTTTTAATTAGTGGACTGTTTTATGGGAACACAGAGACCATAACAGCAATCACTTTTGTTAAGTTTAAATAATAAACTGTATGGTTTAAAAAGTGGTTCTAAAATTTTTTATACCTAAAAGTTATAAATATTAGTTGATATTTAATTATCTCATAATTGAATTTGTTTTAATTATTAGTTTGGGAATTTTTGCAGATTTTTAAATATATTTTAAAGAAGGCTTATCATTTCCTAGAGATCTGGTCTCCATTGAATGACAATCTTAAATATTACACTTGCTTAAATATTATTAAAAATTTACCCCAAAGATTTAAAAATCAATTTTTAAAAAAGAAAATGTGTATATGATAAAATTTAACAAAAATTGTCTTTTTGTTGTTTAGTAAAGAAAGTTTTAATTTAAAGCTTGATTATCTAAGATTTCTAAGGGTATTTATCAAAATTTTATAACAGAATGTGCTTCGTCTATTATAAAACTCCTTTAATTAAAATTCTTCAGAACATTTTCCTAATCCTATGAGCTCTTTCTTCATATGAAAATAATGTGAAAGATGTTTAAAGACCCCAAGTATGATACTTCTTGGTTCTCAAATGGTTAGATGAGATAAATAACTGAAGACTAAAAATAAATGGTAGAAACGATCATATATCGTCAGTTGTACTACTTAAAATATAAATATGTGCAATAAATATATTTATGTGAAAGATAGTGTTGAAAATTGCAAATAAATCTTGAACACATTTGACAATGCGAACTATAAATAATTCTGGAAAGATCAATTGAAGATTGAACCATTCAAAGACGAAGTAATACTTAAAAAGTTCTTCATTAAATCATTCTCCTTTAGACAGACATATTTTTCTTGGAATAATAAGTATTAAATGTACAGATTTTAGATCAACAGTACAAATGTTAATTGTAAACATAAAGTTCTTAAAGTGTTACGATTATTTCACAATTCCTTATATTATATTATTCCTTAAATATTATATTTTTATTTTATTTATATTTAAGTATTATATTATTTTCGATATTATAAAGACATCATAAAACATTTATTTTTAATAATTTAATTGTTTTAATACGTTAATATAATTACAGTTAGATACAAAAATCTTGAAAAGATTTCTCAGATTCATGAACCATCATCCTGTGACATCTGTAAGAAATACTGCTTTAGAAATTTGATACCGTTTGAAAACAGTACATAATTTATCCGAGAACAATATCAAAATTAATTTCTCAACCGGGTGGAGCTTTTGCTCATTACTCCCTTGAAGTTAGAAATTTTTTGAACTGTACATTTCACTGAAGATGGATTGGGAGAGTAAGAACATTCCATTGGAGTGCGAGATCACTGGATCTTTCTTCAATGGATTTCTTTCTTTTTGGATATTTAAAGAGAAAAGTTTATACAAGAGAACCAAAGAAGCTAATAAATCTGACAGATACAATCGAAGAAGATGCAGCTAAAGTATCTCTACAAATGTATACAAAAAACCTATGACTTCCTTCTATCAACATTATCTTAGTGCTAATGGTTGTTCTGTTGAAAAATATTAATTTTTAATTAATGTATTTCATTTTGTCAAAAATATACACAGTGATATTATTGTATTAATATTTATATTATTTATATTTATATTATTTATATTTATATTATTAATATAATTATATAATAAATATTTTAATCCCTACTGGCCTGGATCATGGAAATAAATGTTTTTTGACTAGACTTGATTGGTCACTTTTAATATAAGATATAAAATAAAAAATTTTAAAAAATTATTTAAGACTCTGAAAAATGTGTTTGAAGTTGGCTCAACCTTTGTATTCAACAGGTTTCTTCTAATTCCAGTGATCATATTATCATTTATTTTACTCACAACGATGCAGATTTCCACCAAAAGTTGTTACTAATGTTTATTATTAATTGATGGGGTTGTCTGTCAGCTTATTATTCAATACCCTTACCTTAACATTATCGATTTAGTTAAGGGGTAGATTATTTCTGTAACATTGCTCTTATACGTTTTTTTTTAAGTCCATATTTCCCTCACACTTAATACCCAAGAGTCAACATAGAAAGAAATCCAAGATTTGAAAAAAATTTGAGGAAATGTGTCGCTTTTGATGCTAAATATATTTGGTTGTTCGGAAAGTCACTTCGCATCTCTTATTAAAACGTAAGACCTGGAAGATTAAGTACTTCCATTACAATCTTATTAATCTTCAGTTCTTTTACATGTCCACATTCATTGAATATTCTCACGCTATTTTGTTGCTTATTTTTTGTATTTTATATTTTCGTAATTATTACTTGAATTTTATTTCGGAAGATTTCAAAGAAAACCGTGGAATCCAAGATTATCTTCATTCAATGGAATACATGGAAGAATTTCAGAACTACATCATAGACACGTTATTCAATTTGTCCAAAGCTCTTGATAATTCTAGTCCAGAAGCTGATTCTCCTAATCTTCCCTGTACTTTCAAAATCAACAATCAATTTCACAGTCACAGAAAATGCCACAGCTTAGAACCAATTGAGTAAATGATTTTTTTTATATTTATTACATTTTGATCAAATTCTGAACTATTTACGTTTGCATTGATTGTTTTAACAGGCAGGGAACTTATCGCAGAATTTCAGAAAACGAAAGAGAAGTAGTCTTCGTTCCAAATTCCGAGAGTCCGACACTTTTAACAAAAAGTGAAAATGAATCCAAAGCAATAAAAATGGCAAGAATTCGCAATCTCCTTGATGATAGTGTTGTTGAAACCAAGCCAGATTCTTCATTCTCCATTGAGACTTCTCGTTAGTATTATCTGTGAAACATTAGCTGAATTTTGTTTTTCATCATTTCTCTCGAGCTAATTTAATCCCCAACAAAAGTGTTAAATAAAAATACTTTATTTAGCTCCTCTATAATTTTGATTGCTTAAAACAAAAGTTAATTATCAATTAAGTGCTTCCTCCGTTGCCCCACCGATTGTGTTTGTTAGATTGTGATCGCCTGATTCAAATTTCCCTTACAGAACTCTTGATTATTGTGGAAATAATTCCTCCATCATCTAGCATTGCTCCCTTTTTCTATTAGTAAAAAAGAAAAACAGTTGAAAATCCAGCTTTTTCATAATTGGTATTTAAACTAAAGTAGCACAATACATATTATAATAATAATAATAATAATAATAATAATAATAATAATAATAATAATAATAATAATAATAATAATAATAATA
>JBBMKC010009537.1:0-19133 GCA_037834085.1 Bipalium vagum | reverse complement strand
TAAATTTTAATCAAATATTTAAACAAATTTCAAATAACTGAAAAATTCAAATAACCCAACTTTATTCAAATAAATCAGTTAAATTGAAAATTTTCAAAAAATTATTCAAATAACTGAAAGTTCAAATAACTAAGCGTTCAAATAACTGAGCGCCGACTGTATATAACTCTTGGGGAAAAATTCTTTTAACATAAAACAAAACTAATTAAATAAAACATTTTTTTATTCATATAACATATTATAATGTTATTGTCACACTAAGGATAACAGAAATGTTGTATAGTTATTTGGAAGTCTTTGAAGGTTTTGGAAGCCTCCACACGATAATTTTTACCAAAAGTTAACATCACTTTTGAAAATTATATTCGATTTGATGATGACTTGATTACCGATTATATCTCAGTTTAACAAACCAGAATGCCATGATACCAAATAACCTAGAAAATCCAGAAGTTGATAATAATCTAGATGATTCTGAAGAGGTTCCTGTGTCTTCCTTTAATTATGTTACTCAGGCACCGAAATCGGTACATTTATTCCTTAAACTCATGAGGGATGTAGTACAAGTTATGTAGATGCAATAGAGAATCTACAGAACAAAATCAATATGGAAATGATTCAAGTTTTGTAACAACAAAAATAACGGATTTTTTTCAAATTGATTAAATATTAATTCTTAATCTTGTATTATTTTACTTTTTTCGCTCTTCTGTACATTTATTAGTATTCAGTATTTGTTTATTAAGTATTTCGATAAATATTTCGATAAATATTTAATTTTTATCATTATAAGTTTCAATCTGGTTTAATAATGACTTATAATTGCATAATTAAAGTATTTTTAAAAAATTGTGATGTAATATTATTGCACAAGATTTTTCAAGCATATTCATCTAATCCGGATAAAGTTTTCGGTCTCCACCGATCCGGATTAGACAAATTATACTGTATTTGGTTAACTTAAAATTGTTTTAAAAGGGAATTGTGATTTGATAATTTTTTATCGTTTAAATTGATTATTTCTCTTGTTACACTAGTAGAAAAAGTTAAGTATGAGCTTAGATTATAGTGCTAACGTTCAGTCGACTCATCATGTATTAACACTTCTGGTTTATTTAAAATAAATTTTATTAATCTAATCTATATGTCATATAATACTTTCATTATCTTTCCTAAATTTTTTTCTCCAACAAGCATTTAATATATTACAAATTGTTTTGAATTTTTTCTTCAAGGTATATAAATAAATGTTCAGTGAAAAAGAAAATAAATTAGTAAAAACATTTTATGAAAAGCATTTTTCTATAGGAACACAAAAAATAATCAATTATCTATTTATCTAAATCAGTTTTTGATTTACCATTAAGAATTATTCTAGTAGTTTGTCTAAATTTTTTTTAAAATTTCAAAATGAAATGAAAATCAAATTTATTCAGATATTATTAAAATGTGATTATGACAAGATATCTGGGTACCGAAAATTTTAAAAATGCAGATTTTTAACGTTAAGATTGGATTTGTGTCATAAAATTTTAATTACACCCTTTTTCAGCACATTTCGAATTTTACATATGTAAAGCACAAATGGATGAATACAGTTTTCTTTTAATCTAAAATAGGTAAATATTCAAGCATATCTCTGTAAAAGCTTTTACAGTCTACTGAGGTTATTACCATGGATGTTTCATTTATTGCATTTAACAAATTATCTTCAGTTTTGATTTTTTCTCACAAAATCCTTTAGAAATGACGAGTAAGGTTTTAGATATTATTTAATATTTGTGTTATATTGCTTAAAATTATTAATAGTATAAAAACACAAGACAATAATATTTCTAATTTTCTTTACCACATATTTTTCTACAATTTTATTTAATTAAAAAAAATACTTATATATAACAAATTAAATCCAAGTCACTAAATTCTTGAATTTCCCTGAGAAGTATTTAAAAGAATAAAAATAAAAGGCCTGCGAGATATATTTTTCAAAGAAATTAATAATTAGTATCACAGGACACCCGTAATTGTCTCACTCCAAAGAAAGAACAGCATTAATAAGAATAACAAGTACCATTTACGTCTTTATTACTGTGACGTCTTCAATGTGTAATAAAGAGCTTTCACATTTGTCAATGAGTTCAGAAACGTTTTCCAATCCCTTAAAAATACACATTATCGATTTTTTTATAAAAATAAAAAACTATTTTACTTCTCCACTGTAAGAAACAAGCGGGGATATTTCTATAGTCATCTTCTCTACTTTCTCCCTAAGATTTATCTCATCTAAATTGTTTAGAATCAACTGTCTATGATAAGCGATTAGATGATCTCTGCAACTTAGCGGACAATCGACTTGGCTTTCCGGAGAATTTTTTAAAGGTGAAAATTCAAAATTTCTTTCTACTTCCCAAACCGCAAATGTTCTTTAACAGAAATCGTACAAAAATAAAAAAGATAAAAATGCTATTTAAAAATTTTGAGATAAGAAAAAAATTGAAATATTAAGTAAAAGAGAAAATTAATTTCACTTTGAATTTCTAATCAAATTTATGCCAGACACTGAAAATCGATTTACAAATTATCAGAAAATTATATCATTCAAAAAAGAAAATGTAAGGGATTTTACTTATTTTCGATTTAATTAATCTGAAAAATCAATTAAACTATTGGTAACCTAAATGTTAGAAAACTAATAGATCTATTGATTTTATATAATAAGGTTAAAAAAAACCAAAAATGAATTCAAAATTTCTCTTCTGAATTAATGTTAAAATGAAAAATAAAATAAAACTAATAAATGTGCAAAAAACTAAAATATTAACTAATACATGAAATTGAACACAACAATCACTTTGAAAATTAAAATAAATTAACTTTAGTAATACTTTAGTAGAAATTAAGTAGAATAAAAACATGTAATAGGACAACTAATTCCTTATATTTAAAATAGAGATCCAATTACAATAGAATAAACATGAACAAATACTATTTTAGTCTTTAATAGTTGATGAAATCTCCTCTGTAGCCTTGATAACTTCCTTAAATCTTGCTCGCATGGAACTAGCTTGATTAAAATAATCTCTCTTTTGAAAACCTGATTACATAAAGTTTCCAAGATATGTAGCTTCAATCGGTCTACATTATGCATGAGGGATTTCTTCAACAGTTTTTTTCAATGGAAAACATGGATTTTCTATTGAATTTAAACCTGGGCTTTGTGGAGGAAAGTCTAACATATTCCATTTTCTTATCGCAATCCAATCATTCACCTTCTGAATTCTGTGGCACAGAGCACCATTGTGAAGAAAAAATTCATGAATTCTCATTCTTAAAACACTGCTTCTGTTTATGTTTATTCTATTGTAATTGGATCTCTATGTTACAAATAAGGAATTCATTTGCCTTAATACATAATTTTATCTTCATATTTTTTTGTTTATGGTATTATCTTTCATATTTTCAATTAGAATTGATTAAAATACACAGAGTTTTACCTGGAACATGGGAATACATCGAAAACAAATTTTTCCAATTTGATAGCATTTTCTTTTGAAGGAATGTCCAATAGACCAGTTTCGGTGTTGATGTATGGTACCTTTTTCAACACAAAATGCTGCATCATTCTATCCGATATATCATCTTTACATATTCTCGAAAGAAAATCAACGCTGAAAAGATGGACACAAATGCTGCCACAGCGATACATCAATTTGTCCTCCTCTTTCAAGTCACGCATGGTTGCAGTCTCAAAAGAAATCTCGCTGTATTCGACTACCTATTGTATTTGAAAAAGAGAACTTGAAGAGCAATTTTTTTATTGTAAAGATAAAAATTCCAAAATTATTGATTTAATTGTTCCCTTAGACCAAATCACCAATCTTCACAATTAATTTTTGTAATTTTGTTTTGTTTAAGAGATAATAATTACTAAATAATAATATTTTCGGGAAACGAACATCTCATGAACTATTTCAGACATAACAAGAACACTACACATTAAATGCCAATGTAACGGGTTACAACTAAAAATTTGCATTAATTTTGAATGCAAATAAAATTTCTACAATATAACCAAATCCAATTCTGTTTAAAAACAATCATAAGCTGGTATGTATTTAATTGATTTAATATATAATATTGACTTGTTTAACAAAATTAATCTCAGAAATAATGTCAAAACAAGAAGTACTTCGAATTCGAATTGTACAATTTTATGAAAAATATATTGATGTTGGCAAAAAGTTCAGAGTGGATCTTTTTTTCTTGGAATGTGTGCCAAAAAGCACAACCTATAACATTTTACAAGGTCAAGCAGTAAATCTTAAACCAGGATCTGGCAGAATACCAACTGTTATGACAAGTTAACGTTTAAAACTCCTGAAGCGCATGTTCGTAAAAAAAGACAATATAAGTCAAATGAAGCCACAACTTTTGGTTGTTTGCAACAATATATTTCGAAAGCATTGAAAAAGGTTGGTGTGATAGCCACGAAGAAGAGCAAGTCACCAGAATATACGGAATCGGATATATTACAAGTAAAAAGATGTCGTTAGATGACCAAAAATTACTCGAAAAAATTTATATTTTGGATGACGAAAGTTGTTTCCCTTTAAATAAGAATGAAATGCCCGGTAATGACACTTATTACTCAAAAGATCTAAGTACTGCTGCAGCGGAAGTCAAATTCAAGTTTAAAAAGAAATTTGAGTCAAAGGTCGTCTCAAGCAAAGATGTGTGTGAACCATATTTTAAGCCAAATGGTTTGGCGATCAACAAAGAAATTTATGAAAAGGAATGCTTGACTAAAATTCTAATTCCATTCATTCAAATCTATCATGTCAACGATGATTATGTATTCTGGTCTGACAAAGCATCATTACATTATGCGAATACCGTAATCAGCTTTCTGAAGTCAATCAATTTTCTGAAAAAATATCCCATTTGTTCCAAAAGATAGGAACGCAATAATTCTTCCACAGTGTCGTTCAACTGAAGATTTCTTTGGTGAAATGAGTAGTTTAGTGTACAGAAAAGATTGGAAAGCCTAATCTATCAAACAATTAAAAACACGTTTGAGGAAGTTTTTGAAAGAAATGGATATAACTGGCGTACAAAGTGCATGCTGTACAATCAATACAAAACTACATTCTGTTGCTGATAATGGACCTTTCATTGAAAACCATTAACATTTTATAGTTTGTTAAATATTGTTCTAAAGCAAATATAATACAAAAATTTTAAATTGTGTTTCGGTGATAGAAGCTTGAGTCTGTAAGTTAATGCAAATTTTTAGTTGTAACCCGTTATTAAAAACTGTTTCCAGAAACATTTTATTTGACTTTCAGACAATAAGACTTCACACAATTTCTTGCCTCACAATAACCGGAGATTTGACGACCAAGGTGCGGTAAGATAAATCAGAACTATAGGTTGATTATCACATAAACTATTTTCTGTTTTACGTAGGAAATTGAAAAATTCTGAAAAAAAATTCTAGAATGATAATTTTTTCAACTTGTCAATCTTATAATAATCTTACGAATTAAATTCTTAAATAATGTTTTATATTTGGAGTACCCATAAGTAATCAATTGTTTTTATTATGCAGTGTTTGCTTCATTTTAGCTCAAACCCTGAATATATAAACAAGTGTTTTATTAAGTTAAATTACAATCATTGGCCTTGAATATTGATTATAATTAAATTCAAACGTTTTTATTATTCTGATATAAAATGGCAGAGAAACAACAAAGTGAGGAACATTTACGTCATTGCATACTGTTTCATTTTCGATCAGGTGTTAATGCAACCGTCGCAGCAAAGAAGATTTGTGATGTGTATGAAGACGTATTAAAAGTCAAAGTGTACCAACATTGGTTTCGAAAATTTTCAAATGGTGCTTTTGGCTTCTCTGATAGCGCTCGAACTGGATGCCTGGTAGGATTTGATAAAGACGGTCTAAAAGCACTGGTGGAAACGAATCCCAAAATGAATATCCAGGAAATAGCAAAAACTCTTCAAGCTACTTTGTCAACAGTTCAAAGACATCTTAAAGAAATCGGGAAGGTTTACAGATAGGTTATATGAGTCCTACATCTATTGTCGGAGATGAATAAAGATCAACGGCGTACAATTTGCACATCTCTTTTGTGCAGACAAAGAAATGATCCGTTTTTAAGAAGGATTGTTACTAGTGACGAGAAATGGATTTTGTACAACAACAAGTGCACCAAGCAATGAATTTCTCCAAATCATCTAGCGTACCCATTCCGAAACCATGCATCACTCTAAAGTTATTATTATGCTTTTGGTGGGACTGTGGTGGCATAATTCATTTTGAACAATTGAAATCAGGAGAAACAGTTACGGCTGAATTATATTGCCAACAATTGAATAGATTACGAAACCAATTGTTCGTAAAACGACTAGGTTTGGTTAACAGAAAAGGGGTAATATTGCAACATAATAATGCAAGACCTCATGCAGCAAAATTAATCCAAGAAAAATAAGGCAGATAGACTGGGAAGTTTTATCCCATCTCCCATATTCTCCAGGATTTTCATTTATTCCGGTCCATGGAACATTCCCTGAAGAATCAAAATTTCCAAAATGCCGATGATGTTCGAACTCACCTAAAATCATATTTCTCTTCAAAGGATACAGAATTTTATGGCTGGGGAATTGAAACTCTACCAACAAGATGACAAAAGGTCCTAGACAACAATGGAAATTATCAAAACGATTAAAAATAAATGTATTTAAATTCTTTTTTTGTTTTGCCACTTAAATAATTGATTACATATGGGTACTCCTAATATATACAGTTGCTCTCAAAAGTAAGTTAACAAACATATATTTTGTATTTTCAGTATTTTTTAACAAAAAGTTTAATTAGATGAGATTTCATAATATATATTTTGAATATTAAGAATTAAGACTATCAATTTTAGTAGATATTAATGAATATTCGTGTATTTTTTATTTGATAAAGTTAAGATTAGCAATTTAGCCCAGTCATAAGTTAACAAATTTTTGAATCGAGTTTAAAGACAGCTATACTTTAATTATTAACTAAAATTTAGAACTTATTCTCCAACAGTTAAAGTAATTAAAAAGAAATATTTTAAAAATAAACTATATCAAAATTTCTCAAAGTATGAAAATTTTTAAAATAAATAATTTTAATTTTTGGAATAATATTCAAGTTTACGGTTAATATTTTAAATATAACCATGTTTGAACATTTAACGGATGAAGAAAGCAGAATCATATTAGTAATGCTCAATCAAGATTTTCTCGTGATAGTAGCGTAAATACTAGTATTGGGCGAGGAATACCAAAAATCAAAGTTAGAATAATTCAGAAAAAGAACTTCAACGTTATCCATACAAGATTCAAATGCTCCACGAACTGCATGACAAAGATTATGCTGAAATAATAGTAATGTGTGAAACTGTAATGAGTAAATGAAATATCTTTTGAAAAATATAAAATTGAATAAATAAATGATATGCTGTCAAAAATTGGCTGTCTTATTTTAAATATATTTAACAGTATTACAATTTAAATCGGATACTTGTTCGAGTTAGTTTAAAATTTCTACGAAAATCAAAATTTGAATAAAATTTAATGGTCTTGATGAACATGAAGATCAGTAATAAATTCGAAAATCAGAAATCTATAAAAATGATTCTATCAAGCGTCATTTATTTTCATATATCAGGAATAATTAAAAAAATGAATTCATATTTTGACATGACTTGGTCAGTTCACATTAATCAGAAACAATACTTGATTTCTTAAAGAAAAACGATATAAATTTTGTTTTAAAACAGACAATTCTACTAACATTCCATAAATCTCACACTCACTATCAAAGATTTTCGAGGATTTTGAAAAGCGATGTTTTCAGACACATCGCTGAAAAGAAATGTGTAAAGATAAAATTTGGAAGCTAAAAATACTGACCAACTTATTAATCGTATTAAATATAGAATAGAAAATTTGACCAAGTTTTTATACAAAAGATAGTTACAGTCCCCGTCAAAAGTGTGAGCCCACCTTCAAAAAAATTTAAATTCCTATTGTACATTTGAAAAGACGTATTAATTCCAAAAAATGTATATATTACGTACAACATTTATCATGAATGAACATTATAAAAAAATTTATTATTTTGTGATCTGTCCTTTAGATTTAATGACTGTCGCAATACAATTAGACATTGACTCAATTATAGATTGATTTTCTGTTGCAGTTCAAATAGGTTTTTCGGCTGCTTCTCAGCATAAACAAAATCACTTCCACTATGTTTTTTGTCTGGTGAAGTCGAAGGCTATCGTTGGTCTGATAACATTCTTATGCACCAATTATCTTGCACCAAGTTTGCTGGATTCCCCATATTCAAACGAATTGATGGCACAATTAAGGTATTGAATGTTACTTTGTATTCCTCACCTTTCTGAATACCTACTAACTCACGAAGTAAAATTAGGCCATTAGGAAAAGTGATGCAAAGTACATCAATCCACCACCCCCTTTTGTCTTCGCTGACAGCATACAGCCTTTTTCCCAGCACTGTATGTAAACCTAATTTTCATTTTTATGCATTAGAATAATATTTTACCAATTACCATCTAAGGAGAACCGCTTTTCGTCAACAAAAGCAGTATTTTCCCATACAATATTTGTGGATATCCATGAAGATACTTTAAAAATTCTGTTAGGTTTATGTTTAGTGGATAATATGATATGTTGTGCTTCCTTTTGGTAATGGAAATCATGTCACTGCAACCATCTGGAAACTGTTAAATTATTATTTCTAAGAATGGTGTTGGCATTCAACTTGATACCATTTTCGTTTTCTTTTGATATATGCGCCGTAAGATTGTTGAATTTCTTGTATTTATTTTGAATTTGGGACCTTGTTTCTTTTTGTGCCAAACTTTTTGATAATTAATTAAATTTTGAATGGGAGACTTCGTTAATCCTAAAATCTTTCCAATTTCTGTATATGTCTTGCTATTTTTTCTTAATTTCTTTAGAATAAATCTATTTAAAGTTATAATTTTTGAATTTAATTATCAAAACTACTTACGGTATAAATAATTATGTTTTTTAAATTGTTAGCATAAATTATAAATATTGCAAATTATATAAAGAAAAGAATTATAATTAACTTATTTGAATATCCTAAACAAATAAATACACCAGGTTATCATATTCATTTTTATAAAAGTAAACAGTTAATTAACATTTTTTAATCTTAGTATAAATAATTATGTCGACCAGTATAAATGTTTGCAATAGTCAGGCGAGATATCATTTCTCCACACTTGATTAATTTTCATTTTTAGGTCATTAATTGATGTTGGATTGAGATGAGACTTTTTTCTTCAATTCGGACCAACAGTTTTCAATTGGTAAGAGGTCTGGGGAATTTCCAGGCCATGGGCAAAGTACCTCCATATTGTTAAGAGAGATAAATTACTTTACGGCCTTGGCTGTATGAAAAGTGGCCCCATCATGCTGAAAGATTTAACAGTTTCAATTGGCAGAAGGTGCTGGTTTAATATGTCAATGTACTCCGTAGATCTAATAGTTGTACCAGCTGGAACAAAACATAAATTACCCATACCATCATATGACATTAATGACCAGACCATAACGGAAGGAGAATGTTTTACATTCTTGACAGTATATTTTGGATCAAACCTTGTGCCGACAGGTCTCCAGACGCGTATAACACTGAGAGAGAATTGCTGGATCTTACATTCGTCTGAAAAAATAATACAGTGCCAATCTGTTGGCTTCCAATTCTTATATTTTTTACAAGAGACGGTCTTTAACATTCTTTAAAGAAAGTCTCGGCTTTATTGTAGGCCTTCAGGGGTGCAACGAGAAATCGTGTCTAAGCCGTCGAGAAATGGTACTCATGCTTACTAGTGTATCTGGAGGAAGTTGTGATCTATTTTCACTTGTTTATGCAAAAGGTCGAGTACAGGATAACCGATGAATCAATCTATCAGTTTGAACTGTTTTTACTTTTGGCCTTTCATATTGCGGTAATATTGTTGAATTGAACGTCGAACAGATCCCCTTAACACATTCATTCTCGTCGCAATTTGTCTCTGCGAAAAACCTTCGTCGCGCAAAATCAAAATTTGAGCCATTTTTTCAGTATATAATTCAGCCATTATTTAAACAAAAGTATTTATTTGAAAAGAATAATATTGATAATTATGCAATATTAATGAAAAAACAATAAACTGATGTAGGTCAGAGTTATACAAATAAATATCTAAATTGATGTCATGCCAATGGATAAATAATGAAATCAATTCAATTTTTGAAAGTGGGCTTAGACTTTTGACGGGGACTATAGTAACGCGTTACAATGGATCGATACTGTTCGTCGATAATGACTTGTTGAAAGTAAATGATATTTCTAAACTGCGAGATTTTGAAATAAAACGTTAATTAATATAATTAGTCAGAAATTATTTTTTATATTTAAAAATAATATGAAATTTTAATGGACAATATGAATAGAATTGACACCAAAAAATATACAATTTTATGGAATGACAAATTCTGAGAGATTACAAATTAACGAATCACGCATGTGCAGAGCTTCAGCGAGTTACGAAATCAATATTTTGTAATCATTTGTGTCATAAGATAACAGTGAATCAAGTTTCATTCTTTGATTTAATAATATTTTTTTATGAAAAGCAGTAATTCTGATGTAGATCAATAAAATATCCAATCAAATTTATATCATAATTAAAAATCACGAAGCGGTAAAAGCCATAAAAATTGAGATTTGTATAACACTCCAGAATGTTTATATCTTGCTTAGAATATCAAAAATTGTGGTAATCCTTTTTAGCAATTGTAGACAAAATTAAACGTGTATGCGTGGGACTACTTCTTTTAAGCATTTCCCCATCTGTCAGTACACGCGTCACATTATATGTTGCTAAGATAGTTGTGAAAATAAATATAGTCAGAAAAAACCGAGACACATCACAAATATATTTTATTAAAAATCGACCAAATTTCAGCGTGCAATTGTGAATTGTTTATTTTTAATGATCATTAATAGAAGAATATTAGAAATAAATCCACAGAGAGACAAATGAGAAATACAATTGGCTTTAGGTAATAAATGAATTTCTGCAATAAAAAATCGAGCTAATAATTTATAAGATTTTATGCTGTAGGATCCAGTGGTAGTAGGGAGTACAGTTTATATTATCTTTCTATGATTTTGGACCAATCAAATATTTACAAATGATTAAAAATTTATTTCAGCTTAAATAGTTACGTCATAAAAATTAATTCATCAATATTAAAGATATAAAATATGGAAAAATTTCATAAAAATTGATTTGAATCATGACAGAAATTTTGCAACATTAAAATAAGTGTCATGTACCAAACTAATTTAATAACGTTCTTTCTTCCACAAAATTAAATTATTATCAAAATATTATTTAATTTATTTTACTAAAACCATCATAAATGAAAATAGATAAATTGTAAAAATCTGGATCATTCGACCTAAGATCATTGGTACTCTTTATCAAAAGTCTATCGAATTAAGGACATGAATGAATTTTATCATAATTCATTGATAATACGAAATCTACGAAATGAACTTAAATTAATAATAATAAACATTGATAGTTATTTTTTAAATGAAATAACAGTCAATAAGAAAACAACAACAATGTTCATAAGCAATACAATATACGCGGGTGGTTTGAAAAGTTCGTGAAATGGAGCATAAAGAAAATGTGTATAGTCAAGACATTCATATTATCGTAAAAATACATTATTAATCTATTAATAAATTTGAAATATAAAATCTATTGGTAGAGTATTTTTCTTTCTACATCAATTTAAATTAAATAGTTTTGACTATTTTAGAAAATGGATATATTTGAAATCCGAGCAGTGATAAAATATTTTACAATAATTTACGACGGTTCATAAATGGGCTACGGAATTTAGTCAGGGTGGTATCAGCCTGGAAGATCGTCGATTGAAAGTATCAGATATAGCTAACAAAATGGACATATCAACCGAACGGGTGAATTTTATTTTGCTTAATGAATTAGACATGAAAAAATTAATGGTAAGATAAATGCGCGTTTGTTTACAGTTGAACAAAAACAAGAATGAAGCTTTTTCAAGAGTGTTTGGCACGTTTTCAGAAGAATAAAACTGATTTTGTGCAAAGATTTGTTACCTCAATGAAACATGAGTTCATTACTACACACCAGAAAGCAAAACCCAATGTAAGAAGTAGAAACACAGGAACTCTCCGCTCTAAAGAAAGCGATGAAAGTTAAATCTGCTGGTAAGGTTATGGCATCAATCTATTGTTTCCAAAGAGGTAATGAAAAAAGACCCAGTTTTCAGCAAAAGAAAATCATTTTTCATCAAGATAATGCACGTCCATACACGGCATTAATTACAATGACAAAATTAATGAATTAAAGTACAAACCTCTTCAACATTTCCCATATTACCCGATTTGGATTCCTCTGATTTTCACATGTTCCCAAAGTTGAACATTTTACTTGGTAGAAAGCGCTTCATTAATCTTAAGCGAGATTATGTTGAAAAATAATTATTTTTGTTAAAATATGTTTTTTTTTCATTTCGCAAACTTCTCAAGCCACCCTCGTATAACAGAAGGACAAAGAAAGAAAAGACAGCAATATGTAAGGAAAGAATAAGAAAAATCAAAACGGAAACGAAGTATAAATTAAACTTTTATCTTATTATAATCATTCTCATAATTTTTTATTTTAAAATCCTCTTTACAATCACAAAAAAATAGATTTGAAACTTTTCTGCACCATAAACTTATTTTTGATGATAAAATTAAATTTTATCGATATATAAATAAATAAAAAATATATTTAGAAAATTAATAGGCCAAAGAATGTTATCCCTGGAAATAGAATATCGAAACAAAGCAATAAAAAACCAATAACTACCAAAAGCCCCATCGATTACCTTCATATGTCCTTTGAATTTAACAACAATTCCAACCGCTTCTCGGGGTAGAATTTTCTCAATAACTTTTGCACCACATTCTGCATCCTGCTCTACACAAAATCCTAAAAAAACCGGATCTGCAATCTTTGTGAGAATATTGTCTACACCGTAAACATTGGCATATTTTATTCCTCGACATTTCATATCATCAATTAAGTTGTATTTATTCAAAGCTCGGTACAAACCACCATTTCCATCTGAAATTTTTTTGCGTTTAAGAATATTTTTTAAAAATTGAAGTGAATGTTCTTTTTTGCAATATTCCTTTAGAGTTATTAATTTAAATGTACATATTTCTTATATTTTAATGAAATGAATATCATTTTGGGAAAACATAAATTTATAAAATTTTCCTTTAACGTAAAGTTTCTTCATATTTGTCATATCATTGATTTTATGGAATAGAAAAAGAAAAAAATAAAACAAATAAAAAAAAAATAAAATAAAAAAAAAACACTTTAAATCGACATGAACGTGGAGTCTAAGATTTTGTCAATAGCACTGAATCCAATTAGAATTGCAAAATTTAAATTAATTTAAATTAAAAAATTATACTTGTTAAATTGTTCTTAAGATTTCATATCTTAGTAATAAAGCAACCTTTTAAATAGAACATATTCTAACAACATTATAAGAAGAGTAATTTTGAGAGGTACAACAGTAAAGTAAGCGATAAAAAATTTAAAATATAAGATAAAACAAAATAAATAATCGATAGAGAACCTAAATAATAAATTATCATATTTTTAAGTGTATTACTAGAAAATTCATTCATAATGAAAATGTTGGTAGATATTAAAAATTATCAGGAAAAGAAGGATTATTAAGGAGCTTTTAAAAAGAAATGTCATTTTAGACGAACATAAACAATAATTAAAATGATAATAACCAAGACTTTTTAATAGAAAAATCCTTGCTTTAACCTCTGAATTGGCAGTCCATTTTAATGTTAAGCACATTTCATTGAGAAATAAAAATAATTGATAAATACTGTAATGCCAAATTATTTTCTATCAAATACAATATTCCTATAAATATTATTTATTTATAAATTATAAAAAATTGCTAAAATATGTAAGATTATAATTTTAATAATATGCAGTATAAATATTATAGTGATTATTTATTAAATATTAATTAATTTCTGTATAACCAGAATAAATAAAACCCCATTAAAATGAATTAACACTTATTTAAACAACAACTTATTAAACAATTCTTTGCTTATGTAAATTTCCTTATGTCAATAAGAAATAGATAGATTATAGAAAATCCAATTCTATAATTGAATGGATCAATTCGAAAAATAGGTAATTGATACACGAGAGGATTAACATTTCGGTGTATGAAAATGAAATGCAATAATTATGAAAAATATTTTGGCATAAGAACCGGTTCTATTTTTGAGAAATACTGTTTTCATCTAAGTGTCTACTAACTCCACTATCAATATTCACGGTATATGAAGAAGTTGCACATTTATTATTAGTGATCAATGGAGAGCATATAATAATATTAAAAAAGGAATTTAAACATTTAACTATTAACCATTTCGTATATTTTGTAGATCCACGGTAGATCCACTACAGACCATAGAATCGTATTTGGCAAAGATTAAGTACCGAATTAGGATCAAGAAAGGTGTACTTGGAGATAAGATATGTTTATATCTGAGTGAATAGATGTGGAAAGATAATGTTTTCAATGATGATTGGAACATCCTATTGGATCTAATAAAATAATAATATTGTAATTTATTGTAATTTTATTGATATATTACGTAAGTATGATACATTTTTTATTGGAGGGGAAAGTTAATTGATTTCTCTGAAGAGAAAAAAGTAATTGATCCGATCTTTTATTAGTATTAAAATCTTTAATAATAATAATAATCAAAGTAGAAACAATAACCAATGTTAACACACAAAATAGAACATATGCTTTATAATAATTTTCTTGATCTCAATATTTGCATAATTGATAGGATTATTAAACGTTACAACAGCTGTTAATTATTAATCTGTAAAGTATTGATTAATAATAATATAAAAAAATCTATATACCAAAAACAATTTATAAGTAAAATATAAAATTCTTTTTTAAATAATGATCAAGCTGAATTCAAAAAGTTTTCAGTATTGCAATTTAAATTGTGATATCAATGACATAATTGCAGTTAAGATCGTAAGAAACAACTTCAAATGAACAAATAATGAAAAAGAAAATATTCTTGATTAAGTAACAAAAAGAACAGCTGTGATTTTAATATCCACTTAATTTATTTAACTGACACACGTCATTTGTTATTTTAAAACAACGAAATCTAATAAAATACCTAAACCTTTATACTTCTTATCTGTTTTTCAAAAATGATTATAATTTGATAAATTTGGCGACGAGAATAATAAACTTCACAGAAACCAAGGAAAAAGCGATAATTTTTCAGTATTTGTCGGGTATTTATCAAGAAATTATCATACAAAAGGTTGAAGAATTGTATTGATTTTGAACTATTGTCTGACATTTTAATCATTTGCATCATCGCTTATTACAGAAATTTTGGAAATAGTGACCAATCAAATTTAGCGTGAAATTTTTAGAATGAAATTATCTTTTTTTACAGAGGTCAGCAGATAAAGAAAACTTTCTAAGATATTAGCTTGTTGGATATTTCCAAGTTGCTAATAATTTTTTAAAAATAATATTACATAGTTTTGTTTAATTTGAAATTGATACTCACTCTTGGAAAAAATAGACATATACATTAAGAAAATTATGCTGTGCGAATTACCAAAATAAAAAAATAGCTGTTACTATAGAATTTATTTATTGATATTTTTCGATCTCAATGACAGTTTTCAATCTTTTGAATATTCAATCTAAAAAATGAGTTTCTTACTGAAAAACAGACTCCAAACTGACAGAAAACCAATTTATCAAGTAGATTAAGGATAGAATGTACTTTGACAACAATCGAATTCAGACAAAAACTTTACATTGAAAATCATGGAAGATTGTGCTAATCCATACAAAGAATTAATATCTTTTAAACACGATAGAAATTGTTTTTCCATTATTAAAGTATTCATTAACAATAAAAAATATTGTTGGTTGTTGGAAAATACTCGAAATTATGAAATCGAGTTTCTTGATGAGATCATTAATGTATTTTGTGATTCAATTTCGATTTAAAGAAAAAAAAACCTGTTATCAAATAGGGAAGTTATAAACAATAGAAAATTGAACGACTTTGAGTACTTTGATTTCTTAACTAATAACCGACAGTCAGTAATCAATCTGTAAGATCTGATCTTGAACCGAAAATCAATTTTTATAACATTTGAAAATTATTAAGAAAAGTGCAATCGATCACAATTCTTTAAATAAATTGCATATTTTTTTACGGTTTTGGTAGCATCTCTCCTTTGCGAAATTAAAAAATAATGAAAAATATGGTTTATATCATTGAACCTTTTGAAACTTTTTACTAAATAATGAAATTAACTATAAATTTCTAGATATGATACTTTACTATTAAAAAAAAACGCTATAAAGAAAATAATGATTTTTATAAGTCACTTCAAAAATAATAAATCCAATTTTAAAGCAAAATTCAGAATAGATTTTTCCGTTCAATTCAATATAACCATAACTTTTAAAATCTCTATCATAACTAGAATTATAATAAGAGTCATTTTGATCTTATATTGTTTGATTGCGCCATTTGTCTTAAATTTCAGATCTATAATTATAATTAAACTATAGAATGATTAACCAAGAGATGTTCTGTATCACAATATTTTAACTAAAACTCACAATATATAAATGAAAAATAAAACAAGTTCGCAGAAAATTATTGATTGAAAATCAGATATAAAACATTTTTCACAAATAATCTGTTTTTAAAAAAACCAATGACTAAACTTGAAAATATAGTTGAATAAAATCAAAGGTATTACTTAAATAAGAGACACAAAGAAAAAAATCAGAAAAAATAAAATTGATGTCATAATAAATATATAAGCTAGTTTTCACGGTGATCTTTATTTCAAATAAAAATTGATTATTATAAAATTAATATTCTTTAATTCATTTTTATGGATTCATTTTCTAAATTATTGGAAAAATATATATAATTTTGAATCAATTGATAGTCAACTTTTAGTTCAATTATTATTTTTATTACCAATAACAAAAAATGTCCAAAATAATTAATATGAAAAAAAACGTTCAACAAACCTGGAGACTTTGCCAGCCGAAATTTTGACTCTAGAAGAATTT
This sequence comes from Bipalium vagum, assembly GCA_037834085.1. Taxonomy (NCBI): domain Eukaryota; kingdom Metazoa; phylum Platyhelminthes; order Tricladida; family Geoplanidae; genus Bipalium; species Bipalium vagum. The sequence continues at coordinate 1,778 of JBBMKC010009537.1, read as the reverse complement.
TTCCATCACAAGTCACAATTGGTAATGTACACTGTTCAAAAAAATTAATCTGATCATGTTTAAGACCGAAATAATGATTCTTTTGAAAATATTCCACTGTGTTCTGACGGGTAAAATCAGAAGTCATAATGTACCTAAAATTAAAAGAAAAAAATAGATGGATTTATTTTGAACATGTAGCAAGGAATTTAAGAAAAAATTAAAATAATATTTATTTCTAATTTTCTCTATTTTAAATTGATATTTTAAAAATAGAGTGCATTTTATCATTACTATTATGATTTATTTACACGTTATGTATACTATAGAAAGAACAACGTTTAGTTCAAAAATAGTTATCATTGATAATAATTTTAATTACCGAGGACATTTCCTAGCTCAGAGAAAGAGTTTTATAAAAATTTTGTGATTTATATTTTTCTTCTGATGAGAAATAATTGTTCTCTTTTTGATTATAGTTGTTGAAAAGGAAAAGAAAACCTAATGATGCGAATTGATATATTATCAGTTTTTTAACCTTGTGACTAATGTTAAGGCACTATGAGATACACAGATAAGATAGTTTCAAATATTTTTATGGTGTTCTGCTTCAAAATACCCTACAAAGTTTAAAAATCATCAAAATGACAAATCTCAATTTTACAATTTTTAATTTTTATACCACTTACAATAAGTAATGCTTAAACTACCTTTTGTGACATTCAAGTGTTTGTAAGGTCTCTTAATTTTTTATTATTTTTCATCGATATCTTAAGTTATTTTATATTTTTTTTACTTAAGAAATTTTGTTTACATATTTCTTTGAAATTACCATACCAATGCGAACCGCAAATAGATTATGATTCTATTCGAATTTCTTAGGTTATCCTGGTAAATACCAAAATTTGAATCACACTTTAGCACTGTACATTTTTGAAAGGCAATTGTTTTTTTTGAAAAAAGAAGCAAATCGAAGAATGAAATTATATTATATTAAAATTATCTGCAAATTTTGAGATTCTAACTTTTAATTAAAAATATGAAATAAAAGTAAAAAATTGTTAATATTTTTGAAATTTACGTTTAGCTTTATCAGAAGTTTTAATGATTTTGACAGTTCAATATTCTTTTATCCAGAAAATAAAAAATTTTATAACATGAAAAATTGATTTAATTCTTTTTATTATCGAATTATATTTTTAAATTGTTAAAATTAACAAACCAAGATCATATTTAAGGTATTAATTAAATTATAATGGCGACGGATAAATTTCAAATCGAGGGTTGAGTCGATATTAGTAGAAAAGGTGAAAAACCGTTTTTAGAATGTATTTTTATAATTGGACATAAGATAATATCATTTTTTAATGCGGTTATTAATGTATGTCGCACTGTATATTAATATAGAGAATTATTTATGTGGCATTAAATATTATCAGATTTTTACCAATAATTCTTTTGATTTAGTTATTCAGAATAAAAATAGATATTTAATTTTTAATATTTTTTACTTTGTTAAATTTAACGTATTGGGTTGTAAAGTTCAAAATCCAACTAATACAATTTATGAATTAATTAATTTTAATTTTTTTTGAATTAATTAATTAATTTTTACATAGATAAAATAAGAAACTTAACAAAAGTAATTTCCATTGTTATCTATGATCTTTTGCCACCATATAGGTAAAAACTATAAAACCTCATAAAACTGGTGGACTTAGGCATAAAGAAATTGTCCAAGGCGTTTTTGATATCGACCTCTTTAGAAAATTCTTTTCCATTCAGATAATTTTGAAGAG